>BQKN01065591.1:781217-796690 GCA_022839385.1 Asparagus kiusianus | reverse complement strand
ATATATATATATATATATATAAGCCAAGAAATTACAACATTTTTCATAGCACTTTTATCTCCTTCTATAGGTGTGTGCCTTCGTTATTTTTTTATTAAATTGGATTAGATTGTTTAAAATTTATGAATTAGGAAATAGCATTAATTTTCATAGCACTTTTATCTATTTTTTTCTTATTAGATTTGATTAGATTATTTTAAAAATAATTGATTATATTAAATGTCTGATCTTTTTTTCAGATCAGAAATTATAATATTTTTCATAGCACTTTCATCTTCTTCAACAGGTATGTGCTTTTGTTATTTTCTTCTTATTAGATTATATTAAATTATTTAAAAATTATGAATTATGAAATTATAATAATTTTCACATTACTTTCATCTATTTTATTTTTATTAGATTAGATTAGATTATTTTAAAGCAATTAATTATATTGTATATTTGATCTTTTTTAGATCATAAAGTTTAATTGTACTATTATTATTTAAATAGATATTGTTTGTATAAAATTCAAAGAGAATCTCACACATATCTTAGATCTCAATGCCAATTACAATACTTACATGTGGGTGTTGGTTAAAATAAATTTCATGTATGGGCTTAACTTATATGATCCTACTTTAACTGAATTAGATAGTTCATTTTTTTTACACTCATACTCTTCCACAAAATCAAAAGAGAGTAGCAATGCAATATATATATATATATATATATATATATATATATATATCCACAGGACCACAGATATCTTGAAAATGAATGAAGAAAATCACACAAACGAAAACCAAATTAATTACCCTCACACACCCATTGTTTTCAAAATCACCCTTCTTCATCTCCATCTATAATATATCCACATACCCAAATTAAGCTGCTGGAGTTTCCCCTTCACCAACTACACCAATGATCAACCCTCCTTTTTTCTTTGTACTTAATTGTATAACATTCATTATAATAATGACTCACGTGGGTTCTCTGCTTACCTTAAACGCCCAATAAAAAAATAATATACTAGGCCTTGTAGTTAGTTAATAATGAGATACTGTTATTATAAATAAATCTTTAGAAGGGATATTCATGCAATTTTTTTAATACGCTTATGTGAATGATATTGTCACATAAAACTATACTATAGTCACTATTAATCTTTAATATTTATTTTTTATTTTAACTTTATCTATAATTAAGATGTCTTGCAGTCTTGTGAAAAGTATGTGCTCTATACTGAGCTTATACAAGCCATCTTAATATTAAGTATTTGGTTATATTTTTTTAACACATCAACAATATATTATTGTATTTTTATTAACTTAACACTATATTTAAGACTAAGATAAATTAAGGAGATTGATAATTTAATCCAATAAACAAACATGTTACATGAAGTTTGATATATACAAATTTTAAAAAAAATAATGTTGTGTATGCAAGTATATAAAAATGTATTGATTCTAGTCTTACACACAAATCTATTTCATAATTATTTTTTCAAAATATTTAAATAAATTTATGGCAAATGTAATAATCCATGTTTATAGATTTTAACTCAAAATGAATCTGATTTATTTTATAGTAAGAAAATAAACAAAAAAATAATTTTGATATTTAACCGCATGCATTGTATGTGCACAAGAACTAATAATAATAAAAGAGCAGGGTTTTTGTATTATTTTCAATATGTGTGTGTAATTCCTGTAATTAACTGGGGAGAGAGGACAACTAATAATCACGAGTCTGTATGCAAGCATAGACGTGCTGAAGCTAAAAACATGTGTGTGAGACTTAGAGACGGGCATTCGAGAGACCCGGCATGAGTTTTTTCTTAAGATGGAAGCTGGCCTGAAAATTCGCGATAAACGGTGAATGCTAAGGCATTGATCACTACCGCATTATACATCGATGGATTCCAATTGAAAAAGGAATTGATCCAGGTCATATGTGAGTCACACTAACAAGAGACAATATTCAATCTTAAAAATTAGTTCCTTTAACCCATGTAAATTCACTGATCATCTTTTATATCCATTTAATTCTTGATTAGTAAATTAATGTAATTTTCTGTTAACACAAGATTGAACAAAGAAGTAGGGCTAAAGTAAAAGGGGAAAAATGCGTCAAGTCCCTTGAATTAAGTATTTGTGCTTCTTCTCCCTTTGAAAAAAAAAATCAAGGATGAAAAACTACCTTGACCATTATTTTCTTGTTTCCAGCCTCCTACAACACTCTTTACCATTGTGCCTACTTTTTTCTCCCCAAAAAAGTCTCATTTCAACCCTCTTTATCTTTCTACTCCTCTTCAATCTCTCACATATATATTTGCTGCTCTTCACCTTCATCTTTCTCCCTCCGCCACATTTATCCTATCTTAGTCCTCCTCCTCTAACTCTATCTTTGTTCTCGTCCTGTCCCCCTCCTTCATCTCCATCTCCATCTCCACCCCTCCTAGTCTCTCCTCTCTTCTTCTCCTTAGCTCTTCCACCTCCACTCCTCTCATCTGATTCTCCTTCTTCATTTCAAGCTTTGCCTTCGTTTTTTCCTCCTCCTCACTTAAGTTTTTTTTTTCACACTTTCCTTCTCCTCCTATCCATGCACCTCCTTCTTCCTTTATACACAAAAGATATTAAAATCTAGGGAAAAATGTGTCTAGACCCCCAAAAAATAAAGTGGTTGTGACCAGGCCCTCCGTATTATTTTTTGTGTGACAAAGCCCTCAATACACGAAATAATTATGTTTCAGCTCCTATTTACCTTTCTAAGACAGCATAACGAAAAACTATTTACCTAAACCCTAAAATGCCCTTGTCTGCCCTCTCCCTCTCCCCCTCTCTCTCTCTCTCTCTCTCTCTCTCTATCCCATCTTCTCTCTTCTTACGCTCAAAACTCCTCAAACCTTCGTCATCTCGAGAACCCAAATTTGAAACCCTAATTTTCACTCAAACTTCTAGTAAATCTATAAAAAAAATATCTAAAACCCTAACGTGGAGAAGGAATACCCCCTCCCCCCGAAAGTCCTCACCAAAAATAACCCCTTTTCCAAAAAAAAATCTCTAAATTTTGAATTTTGATTCAAATTTCCTTCTAAAAATCGACAATGAGGGGTTCGAAGAGGCCGCTGAGTCTAATATCAGGATGGTTTTGTCGGCAACCGGCGAAGGTGAAGGCATTCCTCGGTGTCGCCGCTAGAATCGCCGCCCTCGTCTTCATCCGATCTGTCGTTGGAGACTACAACAACCTCTTCGTCGCCGCCAAGGCCAGTCACACTGCTAGAATCTTGCTTCTCATTTATAAGCTCACAAAGGAGAAGATTTGAGCTGGTTTGCTCTAATTTTGATTTGGTTTCATTTGGTTAAGAATTGCGATTTCAACATGAATAAAAAATTTAAGGTTTTTTTTTATGTTACTATACTAGAAATTTTTTGATGCTACCAAGAATTAAACGCGCGAAAAAGGGTTGATATCAATAAAGATTAATTCTATGCATGGGAAGCATCCCAATTAGATAATTGTTAGTTTTGATGAGAAACTTGTTTAGCATTCCTTAGAATTTGTAATGCAAACTGTTTGTGACCTGAGCAAGTCACATTTTCTATATAATGTACATTACTGTCTCCAACTTTAGATCTTAATTCTATCCTCTTGTGAAGGGAATTTTTGGGTCTTGTCGTTGGAGAAGTTGGAGACCGATGATTATTCAAACTATGTCTAAATTTGTATATCAATGTTTGGTTGGACGTTGAAGTCGTCCCTTGCGAGCAACAGTCTGGAATGTTAGTATTTTACAAATTTAATCTTTTTTATTTTATCCGACATTATATATCTAACTAGTTTGCTACTTTATATCATGCAGTTTTGATTGTGGAATTTTTATTCCCTTATATATGAAGGCTATAATTCGTGGGGTTGATACGATTCAAGTAACTACTCCCGATGGCGAGCCTGATGTCATCCGTGCCAGGCTTACAGTGTAGGCGTCTAAAATTGCCTATGAGAGTCCGCACATTAGCTCGCGCGCGTCGGTCAACACACGCGCGTTAATAAGTTCATGTGCGTCGGTCAACACGCGCACGTCGATAAGTTCATGCACGTCGGTCAACACGCACGCGTCAACCAGTTCGCGCGCGTCGGTCAACACGCGCGCGTCGGTCAACACGCGCGCGTCAATCAGCTCGTGCGCGTCGGTCAACACGTGCGTGTCAATCAGTTCATGCGCGTTGGTCAACACGGGCACGTCAACCAGCTCACGCGTGTCAGTCAACACATGCATGTCAAATCAGCTCGTCCGTGTCGGCCAACATGCGCACGTCAATCAGCTCACCCGCGTCAGTCAACACGCGCGTGTCAATCAACTCACACGCACGTCAATCAGCTCACGCGTGTTGGTCAAACACACGCGCGTCAATCAATTCGTGCGCGTTCGACGTAGTGCCGCAACGACACGTACAAGTCGGTGAGTCGACCAAAGTAGCGAAAAGTACAAGTCCTGGAAAGAAGCATGCTAAAAGAGAAAGAATTCGACAGAAGCGACGGACCCGCGCCAGCGCTGAAGACTCAGGCCGGCCCACGCCAGCGTGGGTCGGATCAGTTCGACCCACGCAAGCACGGGTCGGATCTGTTTGACTCGTGCAAGCGCGAGTCGGATCTGTCTGACACGCGCCCCCCGCGAGTCAGCAGTGCCCGTCGTGTTGTTTTAATCCTCGGACGTGTTTTCGATGGTTTTAAAGCGGTTTTCACAGGATTTATCTATTCCAGGGGTTCCCAACCGACTTGATATCATCAACAAACATGGTTAGGCTATTGTTAACTGAAGACAAGGCTAAATCACTCATTCTCATCCAAATAACCGCACCCAAGGCCTATAAATATCAACCCCAAGGCCTCCATTTTGCAGATCTGGAATTTTATCGAGAGGACGAGGTGCTGCTGTATTGAAGAGTCAAGGAGCACGAAATTTTAGCAAAGGCCAACGAGATCCCAGTGAACTTCAGCACAAAGGAGAAGTCATTCGAAGGATCCGAAGCCCCGTACGACCGTTCCTTGAGATTAGGCTTAGTCTCAATCTCGAGAAGAGCTACTGATTTTGCTTGGTCGATTTTAGCGCTTTAATCGAATACTTTCTTGGTGAAGTAAGAGCTCAGTCAAATTTCCGACAACCGGATCTGATCCGCGGTCATCCACGGATAAACTCCGGCACCGGCGAAGAACCCGCGCAAGCAAGAGTCGATAAACGGATCTTGTGTTTATTTTTGAGAGAGTTGTATTTTCTTTTATTTTCATTATTTAAATTCGTTGTAAACGACTAAAGTTATAATGAAATCAATCACGAAGGTGACTTTCGACAAAAACAAACTGGCGACCAAAGTGGGAGCCGGTAGCCTTTCAACGAAGGCTGACGTGTCGCAACCTCGGATCCTCATCCCGGTTGAAACAGAGGTCGAATATGAGTTCAACCAGCAAAAGTACGAGGAATACTTGTCCTCCTCCTCCAGATCGGCCTCTCCTCGCAGGTACAGGAAGGCTTACTCCAAGAAGATCCATTGGACTTCGACTTCAGAAACCCAAAAAGAAGATCTCCCCACCACCGCTGCACTTGTGGCTCACAACGCCCCGTCGACATCCGACGAGGCTGAAATCACGGATCTGAACCCCTTGAGTAAGGGGTTGACTATTGATGATGTGCCCACTTTATCAAAGAGGGCACGTCAGAGGCGACGCCAATGCCTCACACGCCAGCTGACAAAAGTCTTGGAGCCAGTTGATGGAATCCGCTATGAAGCGGATCTGAAGTCCAGGGGGTGCCAACCACAACAACAGCGAGTGGACAACCCCTCCTCCTTCAAACCAACGAAGAACGAATGGGTCCGCATCAAAAGGACCTAATCGACTCTTCAAGAGCGGATTCAGAAACGCCGCTTATTGCTTACACATGTAATAATTCTTATGCAAGAGGCCAAAAAATTGCAGAATGAAGAAGTGGAAAAGAAGCCACAAAAATTGTGCAAAGTATGGAGGCCAAAGTCCAAGACGGTGGCCGAAAAGATCAAAAAACGTGGGTCACACAGATCTGACTCTCCAGCCCGCGAGACACACAGATCTGACTCTCCAGCCTGCGAGACACTCAGATCTGACCCTCCAGCCCGCGGGTCACTCAGATCTGACCCTCCAGTCCGTAGGTCACTCAAGTCTGACTCTCGCGAGGGTCAAGACAGAAGATGTTCTGCACAAGTTTCTTCAATTCCATCGAGTTCATCACCTCCGGTGGAGATCCGTGATAGTGTGGATTTGTCTCGTTTTAAGATAACGATCACAGATCGCCTTGGCCCTTCACATGATGATCGAGGCAAATCTCCAGTCAAAGAGCACTTAGGCCCATTGAATGGATCTCGAGCAGTTTTTCAGGCTGGAGGTCGTCGTCGTCCTCCTAAGCAGTGGAGGAGAACACATGATGGGAAAAGTCCTATAACTGACTGCATTGCATTGTGTGTCATAGTTCAGGAGCCTATTGAAGGCCGACGTTTACAAAAATGTAGCCTCAGACATGCGACTCCTGAAGACGCTAACAAATCATTGAATTCCTAGAAGAAAACATACTCGTCGGACGAGGACGTTACACCTAGGGAGTCGTGCCAACACACAATGGGTTGCTCCGATCATCAAACTGATGAGTTGTACTATCAGGCCCGAGGTACGAACAAGTCTCAAAGAAGGAATAATCGAGAACCGGACTCTTATTATCCATGTTCCAAAATTATCAAAGTGGTGTTGTCAGAATGTTGCTGCTCCAAGGCCGCCCCAGAGAGAGTTTCAGTGTTTAAAAGAATCTCCATCGGAACGTCCGAATCCAAACCAAGGCATTTCCTTAGAAAGAAATCAGCCACTCAAGATGACGAATATCCAAAAGTATCTGTTAATATGACTGGTAGAGGGAAATCAACAGGACTTTTTAGTCCTGACCAGTTTTCAAGAGTATCCCAACGAATAACTCGGTTATGATCGGGGACCAGTAGACGAAGGGATTATCAAAGAATGCAAAAGGGATTACCCTCGGATGATGAAACATCAGATGTTTTCTCAGATATCGGCTCAGCAATGGCTTCAGATGACACGACGTCTAACACAAAGCAATCTTATGAATCACTTATGATCAGCACAGAGCAGATGAATAAAATTCTTGAGGATGCTTTAACCAAGCAGAAGGAGAATTTTAAATTTAAGATGGAGATGGCTATACAGCAGATGAGGGAGATGCATGACCAACAAATTGCGGCATTGACAAATCAGCAGGGAGAGTCCAGCCGTCATAATAATCCCAACCAAATTGATAGCGATCGAGAAGCGGAAGAGAATACCAACATGGATCCTCCTCCTGTCGATAACAATACTAGGGGTGACCCCTCGGATGATAATAATACGAAAGCGGACTACGTCACTTCTTCCTGAAATCGCTCGAAAAAAGATACGAGCAAGGATAAGAAGATGAGGGATTTGGAAAGAAAAAGCAATGCGTTGATGAGTGCTCATGAAGTAAAAAGGTCTGGAATACCATCCCCATACCCAAGAGAGCAGGAATCAAGCTCGTATCCAGCAAAGTTTAATTTAATCAACTTCACGCCGTTTAACGGAAAGGGTTCCCTCACTCAGCATTTAATATACTTCAAGTCTCACTTAGGAATAATCTACGGGAATGAACCTCTAATGGTACGGTCATTCGTCGGCACTCTTCATGGAACAGCCTTCGGTTGGTATCGCCGCCTCAAGCCGGAGAGTATTAGCAGCTGGGATGACATGGAGGATATGTTTCTCACAAATTTCTTTGATGATGATACCGAGGTGTCAATCGGAGCGCTGTTCAATGAGAAACAAAAGGATGGAGAATTAGTTGAGAACTTCGTCAAACAATTCTGGAACAAAGCAATGAATTGTCGGGATGCGATCAGCGAAGACTTCATCCTTGAAACTTGTCATAATAATCTTTTGTTGGACATCCTCGAAGTCATGGGAATTTTGTCCCTAGGGGTAAAGGGAAAGCGCAAGCGAACATAGTGGATGCGAATCAAATATTCGAAGTGCAATCGCAATCGCAACAACAGCAGCAAAAGGCACCTCAGCAGTCACGATGGCAACAACAGCCTCAGAAACAGAAGACTTCGGAGCCAAAATTCCCAAAAGTCTACTCGTTTAAAGAAGACGAAGTTCTCGGTATTTTTAAATACCTCATAGAGAACAATAAGATCAAGTTGCCTCCGATCCAAGATCAGGAAGACACTAAAAAGGTTAATGATCCAAAATAATGCGCGTTCCATAAAGCGGTGCATCATCCTACTAAAGCATGCTACGCCCTCAAAGACAAAATCCAAGTTTTAATCGATGTCGAGGTCATCACTATGAAGCAACCTAAAGAGAAAAAGGTGGGTGCAAATACAGTATCAATCAGCTTCGGGTCTGTCCCTTTGAATTGGTTTCAGCCCGAACCCATGATGAAAGTGGTAATGAAGACTATTAATGATGATCCTCACAAGCAACGCTAGAAAGGACTTATGTCATACACAGCCCCGAATGGTGAAATTCTCTGGGTTCATTCCGATCTGATCGAAGATGAGCAGTGGCTCAAATCATCGTCCAAGAGGAAATCAAAAGGAAAGGGGAAGTCCTGCTACGGAGCCTCTGCCATTCAAGGAGAAGATGACGAAAGAATCCCTGCTTTCCCACTCTCTGAAGATGAACAAGAGGTATTTACAACCCGGAGTGGAAATGAATATCACTTTAAGTATCCGGATGCTTTCGAGCAATTAGCTAAGCAGGGGGTAACCAAAATTGTTCCCTCTAAGACGTTAGCAGAAATAGGAGTGGTCACAACTCCCCCGGCACCTGTTGAAAAGATTCAGCAGAAGCTGAAGGAGAAAGAGCCTTTATATCAAGAGGGTCAGAACCTGAAGCAGTCTCGATTCAATCAACCGATTGGGAGAGACAAACCGGGAAGCTCGAGCGCTCCACCCCACTTCGATATTTTAACGTAGTTGGCTAATATACCGGCTAGAATAACTCTATATGAGCTGTTACATCTGTCGAAAGACACGAGGGAAGATTTGTCTAACATTGCAACCTCGCGGTGCACCACTTCCCAGCATTTCTTTCACTAAAGAGGACATGCAGACAAAGAATTCGAAGCATGACCGGCCCCTGTATTTTACCAGGCACATTAGCTCCAGTGTTATCAACCAAATCCAAGTTGATCCGGGTTCCGCTGTCAGCATCATGCCACTCCGATTGATGTATAATCTCGGAATACCAGCTAGTAAGCTAGCCTCCATGGGTACTACGATCTACGGATTCAACACCAGTGGGTCCAGACCATTGGGTAAAATCCGAGTGAAGTGTCAGATCAAAGATTTGAAGTCAGAAGTCACATGTTATGTGATCGATGCAGAGACCTCTTATAACTTACTGTTGGGTCGATCATGGATCCACGATAATGTTATAGTCCCATCTACCCTCCATCAATGTCTCAAATATGTGGACACTAATAACAAAGTTAAGACGGTGGTCACGGATAAGCAACCGTTTAAGGGGTTGGAAAATTATTTTATAGACTCCCTTCTCTACGGTGCCGAATCTGATACTGAACCATCGGCCCAAGGTACAGACAGCGGGGAAGAGGCTGATACCAAAGCTGGGTTTGTTATGATGGTGGTTTTGTACTTAATGACATTGTACCCATTGTAATCAATCTTGATAATGAAGAATCATCGGAAAGTAGTTGTAATTGGCAACTTACCGAAGAAATAGCAATAAATGATGATTTAGAGTACTCGTTGTGTCTTAATAATATTATGAAAGAGTTATACGTTTACCCTAGTTTGTATGTACCGCTTCAATCATCTTGCATGACGAAGAAGCATGTTCAGGATTCCTTCGGAACAAGGCTTGTCATTCATGCAAAAACAGGGGATGAAAAGAAGTCATCTACGGTAAAGGAAAGGAATTTTCAATGCCAAACCACTTGTTGGAAGAGGATGACGATGATGAGAAATCGGGCCCTCATCTATTCAGATATGACACAAAAGCACGTAATCTCATGAAGAGATATGGATATGACTTCGCACTCGGAGAGGGTCTTTGTTTTGGTCGAGGTCTGCGAGTTCCACCTCGTATGACCTATGTACCGAAAGGGAAACCCGATAACTATTATAGCCACAGAAGAGGTTTAGGCTATGTCTCCTCATTTGACGACGAGTGTTGTTGGTAGGTCATTAATCAAATTGCTAATAAGGGAAAAGACGGATATTCTTCCGACTCTTCAGCCTGGGACTCCGACGATAGTCTTGGAGAAATGTTCAAAAGACTAATGTCAAACATGGTTACGGTCGACCCTGCCACAATAGAGGAAGAAGACCAAATGCCGACTTGGGAAGACCCTTGGGTTCATCACCTGAATATGCAGTACGGTGATAGGTTTGAACAAAGGGAACCCCCTACCGAAGACCAAGTAATCCAGGTGAATATGGGTAACGAGGATAATCCGAAGCCAATATTCATTAGCGACAGCCTCCTGCCAGATGAGAAAGAAGAGTTGATCGCTCTCATTAGGGAATATATCGATGTTTTCGCCTAGAATTATGAGGATATGCCAGGGCTCGATCCAAATGTAGCAATGCATCGCCTCAATATTAAACCGGATGTAAAACCTGTCAAACAACAACAAAGACGGTTTCGTCCGCAAATTATGGAAGCAATCGAGTCCGAAGTCAAAAAGCTTATCGACTTAAGTTTCATCAGGGAGGAGCAACATCCTGAATAGCTTGTCAATATTGTCCCGGTCCTTAAAAAGAACGGGAAAATCAAGATTTGTATCAACTTTAAAGACCTTAACACCGCCTGCCCGAAAGACGATTTCCCTCTTCCCATCACAGATGTTATCATCGATAATATGTGTGGATTTGAGAGAATATCCTTCATGGACGGATTTTTCGGTTATAATCAGATAAAGATGCATCCGGATGATGAAAAGCATATAGCGTTTAGAACACCTCTCGGTGTTTTCTGTTACACAGTTATGCCCTTCGGCTTAAAGAACGCAGGTGCCACATATTAGAGAGCCATATCAAAGATTTTCCAAGAGCATCTCTGAAAGACTGTTGAATGCTACGTAGACGATCTAGTCGTGAAAAGTCGTGATAAGAATGATCACATCAAATACTTGAAAATGATGTTTGACCTGATGCAGACTCACCAATTGAAGATGAATCCCATCAAATCTTTCCTCGAAATGTCCAGCGGCAAATTCCTTGGATTCGTCATCACCATCAAGGGTATTCACATCGACCCAGACAAAGTGAAGGCAATTAACGAGCTGCAACCCCTGAGAAACCTTAAAGAACTCAGAGGATTACAAGGACGGTTGTCTTATATCCATCGGTTCATCTCGAACCTTTCAGGAAAGTGCCAACCATTCTCCAGGCTTACAAAGAAGGGCGTATCATTCATTTGGGACCACGCTTGTTAAAAAGCATTCGAGGATATCAAAGAATATCTCTTAAAACCTCCTATACTCGTTGCACCGAAATCAGGCAAACCGTTCTTGATATATGTCAAGGCGACGAGCCACTCGTTAAGTGCATTACTTGCACAAGACGATGACAATGGTCACGAACAGGTAGTATATTACTTGAGCCGGACCCTTGTAGGCGCCGAATCTCGGTATCCAATGATTGAAATGGAGTGTCTCACCTTGGTGTTCGCAATCCAAAAAATAAGGCACTACTAGGTCAGACAGACTATCTACGTCATCCCCAATGTTAACTCAGTCAGAATATTCATGACACAGTCTGCTTTCATGAATTGGCGGCTAGTGAAATAGGCCCTGCTCCTGTCCCAATACGACCTACACTTTAAGCAACAAAAGTCGGTCAAAGGCCAAGCTATTTGTGATCTCCTGGCGGCTAACCCAACAACGGATACTACCGAGGTGTACGACGACCTGCCAGATGAAACCCATGAAGCCAACATAACTTCCCATCAACAGGTGTGGCGTTTTTACTTCGACGGAGCTTCTCGAGCAACTAATATAGCAAGTGCCCCTAGATGTTCTAAGATTTCTTCCGGAGTTGGAGTTGTCTTAGTTTCCCCGGGAAAACATGTGATGCCTCGAGCTTACTCGTTGACCGAGCCATGCTCGAATAACGTAGACGAGTATAACGCGCTACTTATTAGACTCAGCTTTGCTAAAGAGCTAGGGGTCGAATACATTGAAGCTTTCAATGACTGTCAACTGATAGTTAAACAAGTTCAGGAAGAGTATGAGGTCAGAAATCAAGATTTGATACCATACCATAAAGTGGCCGTTGAGATGGCGAAATAATTCGAAGGATTCTTTATCAAATACATTCCGCACTTACAGAACGCCTACATGGATGCGTTAGCAGCATTAGTAGTATCTCTGGCACAGCCTCCCAAAATGGAACAATTCGTTATGGTGAGAACTCGCCAACTCTTCATACGAATCTACGATGTGGACAACGGAGAAGTTGATATTAAAGAAGTGTATTCAACTCAAGTTGAGTTCGAACCTCGAGATTGTTGTTTTCCTATCATCGATTACATCTTGCATGGAATCTTACTAGAAGACGTGAAGGAAAGGGACTCAATCTGACGAAGAGCACCGAGATTCTACTATAATACAGAGAATCGAACGCTATATCGTCGAGGGTATGATGGTTTACTATTACGTTGCTTATCCACTAAAAAGGTAGAAGAAGTCCTTAGAGAGACGCACGAAGGGGTTTATGATGCACACTAACCTGGCCCCAAGCTTTATGACCGCATCAGAAGGATGGGATACTTCTGGCCTACCATGATCAAAGATGCAGTCGCATATGCCCGAAAGTGTCACGCGTGTCAAGTACACGCGAATTACATGCACCAACCCCCAGAGCATCTACATCCTTTGGCTACATCATGGCCTTTTGAGACTTGGGGAATGGATGTTGTTGGTCCTATAAATCCCCTGTCAGTCAAAGGCGATCGATTCATTCTGGCAATTACCGATTACTTCTCCAAATGGGCTGAAGCGATTCCGCTCAAAGAAGTAAAGACGAACAACATCGTTGCGTTCATTAAACACCACATTATCTACCGGTATAGTGTCCCAAAGAAAATCATACATGATAATGGTCCTCAGTTTGTCAGTAATGCATTCATCAAATTTTACGAGAAGTTTAAAATTCAAGACATATTGTCAACAACTTACAATCCCATAACAAACGGATTAGCTGAAGCCTTTAATAAGACCATCATCAAGCGTTTGTCAAAACTTGTGAAGACTAATAAACGAGATTAGAATGATAAACTTGGCAAAGCTCTATGGGCCTACCACACCACAGCTCGCACGTCTACTGGCACAACCCCGTATTCTTTGGTATACGGGTGTAAAGTAGTCCTTTCATTGGAAATTCAAATTCCATCTCTTCAAATCGTTCTTACAACCCAGATGACGACCGAAGAGCAACATTAGAAACGTCTCGAAGAACTCGAAATGCTCGACGAGAAGCATTTGGAAGCTCAATAACACATTGAGTTCTACTAAGCCAGAATTTCCCTAGCCTTTGATAAAAAGGTTTGACAACGGAGCTTTAAAGAAGGAGACTTGGTCTTAGCTGTCAGATAGCCGATGATCCTTAACTTCAAGAAGAAAGGCAAGTTCGAGCCCAAATGGAAAGGACCATTTGTAGTAGAGATAGTCTATTCAAACGGAGCATACCGCCTTATTACCAAGGAAGGCGCTCGGCTTATAATGCCGATAAACGAAAAGTTCCTAAAGAAGTACTACCCTTAGTACACTCAGGACAACCCATGTATTAGGAAGTTCCCGGAAGAATACTACGTGTGGTATTCTTAGGGATAACACAGTTGCTATAAAACTAGTAAATAAGAAATCCACACTTGGACTCTGAATGTATTCAAAGTTGAAGCGTATTTTATTGTTGATATCGAATTCATGAATTTTCATGAATTCTTTTGCTGAGGTGAGATTCGACCATTTTGACAGATCAATCTTTCCTCACAAAATCCCCACTGATCAAATCAATTGACGGTAGGCCTACCAAAATTTCTATCCGCTAATTCTTGGTAATTTTCAAAACTTGACGTGTTAAGTCCTGATCACTCAACATCAAAATCCTCCATTGAGTGGCTAGTACAAGCTGGTATTTCTACTGCTATCTGTATTCCACTCTCATTGCTTTCAGGTCAAACCTATAAAAGTTAGGGCCAAAGCCAAAATCCCTTCTCGATTCCTTCCATGAACGAGAGGTCAACTTCAGTTTGAGCAATCAAACCTATAAAAGTTAGGATTGCCTCCAACCTCTCTTGGTCAAACCTACGATAGTTAGGACCAAGGTCGGACTATCCCTTTCGATAAACGAAAGACTTCCACCTTTTTAATTTCAACAAAACCTATAAAAGTTAGGGCCAAAATTGGAATTCCACCTCAATAAATGAGGAATTCTTTTTTTTGAATTAAGCAACCAATCCTATAAAAGTTAGGGTTGCTTTAATCTCTCTGATTCTCAGAGTAGAGATCTCACTCTTAATTTCACCTTTCCGGATTCTGGGGGTGGAGATCTCATCTCGAGTCTCCTTTGCAACTAGAGATAGAATATAAAATTCTTACTCTTCAGTGTTGGGAGATAGAATATAAAATTCTTCCTCTCTAATTTTTGGGTTCGTCTTTACCTTAAACAAGACCTGGGGACAGAATATAAAAATTTTCCTCTCTAGCATCGGGTTTGTCTTTACCCTTAAAAAAGACACAATTCTCAAATTCAGATCTGGACATTTCATGCACAGGGAACTTTATCTCAACTCATAAATAGAGATAAGCCTACGTCTGACACGTGTTGTCAGTTTAGTCTTTCACTGAGTGAAAAAGACACCAGAATACAAGTCTAGGGACTTTTATCCTAAATCCTAAGTAGGAATGAGTCAGCGCCTAATACGCGTTGCCGGGTGTCATATCCCTGTAAGAAATGGTGAAGTCTATGTATTCAAAATCATAGCACAAAGTCTAAGAGAATTAACTCTCTTAACACAACATTACATGTGAAACAGGTCTTAATAATTCACATGCTAGCCCGATTCGAACGGTAATCAGTAAAGGCATATCAAATCCGTTGAAGGCTGGGGCTTTGCCAAAAATCCTAAGTCTACGTCTAACACACGTTGCCGGTTTAGTCTTTCTCTGAGTAAAAAAGATACTAGAGTCTAAGTATGGGGAATTTTATCCCGAAGCCTAAGTAGGGATAAGTCAGTGCCTAACTGTGACGCCCCTGGGTTCACACAAGGCTGCAGTCCGAGGTGAAACCAGAAATGTCAAACCTGCCATGCACCACACCGTGCAATAACACGTTTCACCATCACAATTACTATCTCTCTAGGGACAACGAGCGTCAAGGCGCTAGCGAGCAACATCACAACCAACC
>BQKN01065591.1:746304-780817 GCA_022839385.1 Asparagus kiusianus | reverse complement strand
AGCAGGAAAACACCTGCTATGCCTGCTATCACATACTGATCAAAACATTTGATTTCTCTAACATAGAAATTCTTGTTAGGCTCCCAAACACTATTTATCACATTTATTAAACATATATATGATTATTCATCACACAAGAAATATTCATCACTAGTAATTCAATATATTCATTATAAAATTTACGGGGTTCTACATTCTTCCCCCCTTAAAAGAATTTTGTCCTCGAAATTTGGGAATCATACGAACTTTGCAATATAAACTCTTATATAACCTTATAGAGATGTTTACACTTAACGATCTAAAATGGTAATGTTCTCGCTCAAATCCTAATCTAGTGGAACTAGTACATCTGGTGAAAAATCCAAACAAGGAACCCCCATACATATACCATGTGTTCCAAAAGATTAAAAATTAAGCGATAGTATTCTCATTATAGTGTTAAATGTAAACATAACCAAAGATATGCACATAGCCAAAGACATGAAATCAAAACAAGAATTTATTTACCTGGTCAACCAAGTGTGGGTAGTCACGACGCATGTCCTCCTCGCGCTCCCAAGAAATCTCCTCAATGCCTCCTCGGTTCCACTGAACTTTTACCAAGGGAATTACCTTGTTCCTAAGCCTCTTGTCCTCTCTGGCAAGAATACAAACCGGAATCTCAATAGTGGTCAAATCATCCTGAAGCTCGATCTCCGGTGCATCCAATACTCGCTGCTGCTCCTCATCGTGCAAATGCTTCTTGAGCATAGAAATATGGAACACGTTGTGTATACTAGACATAGATACGGGAAGATCTAGTCTGTATGACACGGCTCCAATGCGCTCTAGAATCTGAAAAGGTCCAATATATCTCGGTCAAGCTTTCCCCGCCTCCCGAATCGCTGCACGCCTTTCATAGGCGATACCTTAAGATGACCAAATCCCCGATCTCAAACTCTAGGGGTCTCCGCCTCTTATCTGCATAGCTCTTCTGCCGACTCTGAGTGGCTAAGATCCGCTCTCTGATCAAGGCTACCTTCTCAGTAGTCTGCCTCACTAGCTCTGGCCCGAGCATCAAGCTGTCCTCCGGCTCGGCCCAACATATCGGTGATCTACAAGGTCTCCCATACAATGCTTCATACGGGGCCATACCGATCGTCGCTTGATAACTATTATTATAAGCGAACTCTACTAGTGGAATATGATCCTCCCAACTGCCTTAGAAGTCAATGACACATGCCCGCAACATGTCCTCCAACACCTGATTCACCCTCTCCGTCTGGCCATCCGTCTGGGGGTGGAATACACTGCTATAAGATAGTGTGCTGCCGAATGAGTCCTGGAAACTCCTCCAAAAATGTGAAGTGAACACCGAGCCTCGGTCCGACACGATCGTGTCTGGAACTCCGTGGAGTCGAACTATCTCCCGAATGAAGATCTTCGCATAAGTCTCAGCTGTATAAGTGGTCCTCACTGGAATAAAATGTGCTGACTTCGTCAACCGGTCCACTATCACCCAAACTGAATCATTCCCCTTCTTTGAATTTGGCAACCCCACAATAAAATCCATGGAAATATCTGCCCACTTCCACTCCGGAATAGGCAAAGGCTGAAGGGTCCCTGCTGGTCTCTGATGCTCTGCCTTCACCTACTGACAGGTGAAACATCTAGCCACATAATCTGCAATCTCTCTCCGCATACCACTCCACCAGAATCGCCTCTTTAAGTCCTTATACATCTTGGTAGTCCCTGGATGTACTGTGTACCGAGTACGGTGTGCCTCATCAAATAACTCTTTCTTCAGCTCTGCACTGGCTGGCATAACCAATCTACCCTTCATCCGTAGACCTCCATCTGCTCCAACGGTCCAATCAGTCTTAGGCTCTTTGGAAATCTCCCCCTTACGGGTTTGAATCCAAGAGTCTTCCAACTGAGCTTTGACAACCCTGTCACTCCAAGATGGCTGCACTGACATAGCTCCTAAGAATGCACTGGTTCCTCCAATCTCGGGTCTAAAGTCAAACTGGCTAAGAGTGATAAGATCTCTGTGCAATGAACACCTCAAAGCTGCAACCCGATGTCGGCGCTTCCTACTCAAAGCATCTGCTACGACGTTCGCCTTCCCTGGGTGATACTAAATCGCGAACTCGTAGTCCTTGATAAACTCAATCCACCTCCTCTGCCTCTGATTGAGTTCCTTCTGAGAAAAGAGGTACTTCAGACTCTGATGGTCTGTGAATAGCTCAAACTGCACTCCATACAAGTAGTGCCTCTATGACTTCAGTGCAAACACTACTGCTGCTAACTCCAAGTCATGAGTGGGGTGGTTCTGCTCATTCACCCTCAACTGCCGTGAGATATAGGCTACTACCCTCTGAGTCTGCATCAATACGCCTCCTAAACCCGCCAACGATGCATCCGTATACACCACGAATGTCCTGTCGCTGCTCGGAATGGTCAGAACCGACGCTGTAGTCAACTTAGCCTTCAGAATGTCAAAGGCCTTCTGGCACTCCGTGCTCCATATGAACTGTACACCCTTCTTCGTAAGGTGTGTAATCGGTGCCGCAACCTTCGAGAAGTCCTGAATGAACTTCCTGTAATATCCAGCTAAACCCAAAAAGCTGCGAATCTCTGACACCGTCTTCGGTGGCTCCCAATCAAGAACTACTGTGACCTTAGCTGGGTCCACTGCTATGCCCTCTCTACTGATAACATGCCCAAGAAATCTGACTTCTGAAAGCCAAAACTCGCACTTGCTGAACTTAGCATATAGCTGGTGCTCCTGAAGAGTCCTCAACGCTATCCGTAGGTGCTCCTCATGATCTGCCTCCGATCTCGAGTAAATGAGGATATCATCGATGAAGACGATCACAAACTGATCTAAGAAGGGACGGAAAACCCGGTTCATCAAATCCATGAATACCGCGGGCGCATTGGTCAACCCAAATGGCATGACCAAGAACTCGAAGGATCCATATCGAGTAAGAAAGGTGGTCTTGGGAATATCCATCTCCCGAACCCGCAACTGATGATAGCCAGAACGAAGATCAATCTTCGAGAAGTACTACGCTCCCTGCAACTGGTCAAACAGGTCATCAATCCTAGGTAATGGGTACCTATTCCGGATAGTGACCTTGTTCAACTCTCTATAATCTATGCATAACCTCATACTACCATCCTTCTTCTTCACGAAGAGGACCGGCGCGCCCCACGGAGAATGACTCCGACGAATAAAACCCTGAGCTAGCAACTCGTCCAACTGGGTCTGTAGCTCCCTCATCTCAGCTGGTGCTATACGATAGGGTGCGCGGAATATCGGGGCTGTGCCTGGCTGCAACTCAATACAGAACTCGACCTCTCTCACAGGAGGTAACCCAGGTATGTCCTGAAAAACACCCTGAAAATCTGAGACAACTCTAGTCTCCAATAACTCGGCTCCCTGATCGCGTCGCATCACCTCCTCGATGTACGCTAGAAATGACTCCGCAAGTCGGTTGCCCTGAGAGGCGGCTATAATCATCTCGGACCCGTCGGACGCTCGCAACTTGACTGTCTTCGCAAAGCAGTCAATACTAATATGGTAGGAAGACAACCAATCCATACCAAGGATGACATCGAACTCGGACATATGCAACACTATCAAATCCACTATGAACTCCGACTCGTCTAGACTGACGGTACACCTCCTACAAACGCTCTCCAGAAGCGATACCTCACCTAAAGGGGTGGAAACAGATAGAGGGGTGTCTAGAGGCTGAGCTACGAGCTGGAGTCTAGTCATAAATGCATGCGAGATGAATGAATGCGAAGCTCCCGAATCGAAAAGAATACGGGCGGGAAGAGAGTTCACGAAGAACGTACCCTCCACTACAGCTCCGCTGGCACCATGATCATGAGGAACCACTGCATACACCCTGCCTGTGGCTGAAGACTGCTCTGCTGATGGTGCTGGAGAATATGGGATAATCTATCCCTGAGGAACATCCTGAACTGCCCGAATCTGTCCCTCAGTCCTCTGAGCTGCTGGTGGTGCCTCAAGCCTGTTCTGCTGGCCCTGACCTCTGCCCTACTGGCGCTGCTGCTGCTGCTGGTTCGGACCTCTGCCCTGCTGGGTTCCTGCTGGTGCGCCACGGCACTCAGATGCCTTATGTCCAACCTTGTGACAGTTAAAACAAGACCCCTGGAACTTGCGCTGCTGATGCGCTCTCTGATCCTGCTGGGGTCCCTTTTTATAAGGTCCCTGATGCTGCTACTGGTGCCCAGCAAAAGATCTCTTGTTCTTGCCCTTGTCACTGTTCTGCCCTGCCTTGGCCTTCCCCTCCTTGTCCTTCTGGAACATAGAGGTCTCGATCTCCTGAGAGGTGGCAGCCTCAGCTACCTCTCTAACTGAATAAAATCTCCTCGACACGAGGTATCGTTAGAGATTAGGACGAAGCCCAGCCAAGAACATCTGAGCCTGACGCTCTCCCGTCTGCCACATGCCAGTAAAATATAGCAACTCCATGAACCGGCTCTCAAAATCTGCCACGGTCATGTCTCCCTGAGTCAACCGGGATAACTCGAGTTCCTTCCCAGTCCGTGCTGCGGAAGAAATATACTGACCATCGAAGAAGTAGATAAAGTCCTCCCATGTGAGGGTCATCCTCTGTTCTGGGGCAAACTGAAGTCGGTACCACCTCCCGGCATCTCCCTTCAGGCTGTAAGATGCCAATCTCTGCTTCTGTACCGAATCCACACTGAGTATATCGAGGATATTGCTCACATCCTCCTTCCACTTATGGGCTGCTAGAGGGTCTGGTGACCCCTGAAACTCTGGTGCCCTTATCTTCTGGTACCTCTCCACCATACGGAGCCAAGTCTCCTACTCTGTGGCTTTGTCTGGGACTGCCAAAGGAATAGCTGCAGGCGTGACCTCTGGGGGTCTCTCTCTAACAGGAACGGCAGGTATCCCCGGCTGCTGAGCTACTGGTGGTGGTGGTGTCCGTGGTGCTATGTGAGTCGTCACCATCTCCTCGATAGCTGTCATCCGAGCGATAAGAGGGGCCATAAGGTCCACCAGGTACTGAGGAGCCTGTTGCGGCTCAGGTGGAGTCTGCTGGGGCTCGGACTGAGCTGGCTGCTGCTCAGGTGGAGTCTGCTGTGACTCTGCCTGGCTAGCTCTCCTGGTACGGGGTCTACCTCGTCCTGCCATCTCTCTCCTGATGGTCAGAAAAAAAATAAGATTTATGAGTCAAAATAGACCTTTATAAATAGCGTATCGTATCGAAATTTTCACAACATATAGTATTCACACAAATACTTTGAATCTATATAAAATAGTTGTCATAAAAAAAAATTCTCAAATTTTGAGATATACGCATATATCGTCCTCACTCATACTAGGGAATCCTTTCGGACTCTATACATGAATCCTAAGAAACTCTATCCTAGCTCCACGACTCGACACAGGATGATCCTAAGGATACTAGAACTAGAGCTCTGATACCAACTGTGATGCCCCTGGGTTCACACAAGGCTGTAGTCCGAGGTGAAACCAGAAATGTCAAACCTGCCATGCACCACACCGTGCAATAACATGTTTCACCATCACAATTACTATCTCTCTAGTGGAATCAACAACAGGTGTAAGTACAAAGCAAGTAAAAGGTAAACCAACAATACTGGATGAAATGGTAGAACATATCACATCTCATCAACAAAATAAACTAAAGTACATAGTCAAAGCCTGAAATGAATGAACTGGAGTTCTTAACAAGTCTCAAATACAATAAGTCTGAGTAAAGGAAATAAGGCACACAGCCTTTACAGCTTCTAGAATAAACCCTCAAATGTCTGACAACAACTATAGTGGAGCCCAAAGATAATAATACATAGATAGAATGTAAAGCTGAATACTAAAGTAGTCTGCTATCAACCTGCGACTCTCCGTGCTCCTGGCTCGTGACCTAAAAGGGGGAGGGACAACGAGCGTCAAGGCGCTAGCGAGCAACATCACAACCAACCCTAAGGGAGAGGGCTCGTTGTAAGAAAAATACAGTCATCACAGAATAAATATATATATATATATATAATCAACTGTCCTAGAACGAAAGGGGGGGGGGGTTTGGTACTTAAGAAGTTTCAACACGAGCATAGGTACGTCGAGCGAAATAATCCAGACAAGGAAACCCTCATGTATATACCTCGTATCTCAAATTGAAAATCCCTAAGTACCAAACCCAGAGTCTAATACGTAAACAGAAAATAAGCAAAAGGAAAATACAACCCATCTCAGAACGCATGTACTGTGTTATGTCACATCCTACATACATACCATGTCGTATTCATTATTAGCGTCATATCATACTCTACATATGTGCCATGTCCTGTCCTTCATGAGTGTATAATCATAACCCATGTGAAATGTCGCATATAGGGTTAAGAAAGGTGTCCCAAAACATGATTTAGATATAGAGGTTTCCCAACACATGAGATATAAGGTAATTGTCCAACACGAGGACCGAAATGGATTATAGTCCAACACGAGGACTTCTTTGGATTATAGTCCAGCATGAGGACTGAAATGGATTATAGTCCAGCACGAGGACGGTGCAACCGAGCAAGTATTGTTGATATACATGGTGAGATCTACTTATACAAGTTTCACACTCAACTCGGTATGTGGTTCTAAACTTGGCATTTCAGGCCATTCATTATACATAGATGCTTAGTGAAACTAAGAACGAACATTAGATAACCGATGCAGGCACTCGAACGAGTGAAAAGATTAACAAAAATAAACAGTGCAACATAATCGGTGCGGCGGTCGACCGCAGAGACCACTCCGGTCGACCGCTCGCAGAACCGAAACGCACTGGGCTCGAAACTGGGTGGCGGTCGACCACTGAGGTCATTCCGGTCGACCGCTCGAAGAGCAGAAACGATTCTGCTGGCCATAGCTCGTGACGGTCGACCGCTGAGGTCCGCTGCGGTCGACCGCTCAGCAGACAGAACCCCAGTTCGGGTTTCTGTCAGCTTCGAAACTCATCAAAAACTTGTGGATATCTATACCCAACTAAAATTTAACATTTCAACAGTGATATATGGCAGTAAATGACGAGTTTAAAAGGTTAAGCCTCATTACCAAAACTCCCAAACTTTAACCATCGTGATTTCAAGAGTTATAAGCAATAAACATAGGTTTTAAACTCTCACAAAACGTTTCAGATCAAAATCTCATTAACTAAAACCATTAGTGAACTTTTAAATACTAAAAAGTATGATTTTCTCATCCTATACCATAAAGATATACTCTATCTACATATGATTTTCTCATCCTATACCATAAAGATATACTCTATCTACATAAAATACGATTTAGGCTCAATAAAACCGGATTAAAACTCAAAACTATGCATAAAAACGAAAAGGGGTGAAGTTGGGTGAGATGTTACTCGCCTATGATGAGAACGAAGCCCTAGATCTGAAGGGTGATGATCCCCTCCGCTGAAACCACCAAAAATTCACCGAAAAACCCTTCAAAGCTCCTCCAAATCACCAAAGAGTGGGAAATTAAGGTTTGAGAGAGGAGAGGGGGCTAGGGTTCTGGTTCAGATGAGAAGATGGGGCTCTCTTGGGTAAGTTAGTATATATACTAACCCCACAACCCGACCCGAACCCGACCCGAAACCCATTACAACTCAACACAGAAAAACTCTCTGCCTGTTTGGCGGTCGACCGCCGCGCCCATCGCGGTCGACCGTACAACAGGAGAAAAGTTTCCTGAGTGCCCGACCGCTGTGCGGTCGACCGCCGCGTATATTGCGGTCGACCGCATAGCAGGAAAACACCTGCTATGCCTGCTATCACATACTGATCAAAACATTTGATTTCTCTAACATAGAAATTCTTGTTAGGCTCCCAAACACTATTTATCACATTTATTAAACATATATATGATTATTCATCACACAAGAAATATTCATCACTAGTAATTCAATATATTCATTATAAAATTTACGGGGTTCTACACTAACACGCGTTGCCGGGTGCCATGTTTCTGTAAGAAATGATGAAGTCTATGTATTCAGAGTCATAACACCAAGTCTAAACGAATTAATTCTCTTAGCACAACGTTACATACGGAACAGACCGAAACAATCTGCATGCTAGCCCGACTCAAACTATAGTCGGTAAAGGCTTATCAAACCCGTTGATGGCTGAGGGTTTGCTAAAAATCCTATAAATATTATGGTTGATTAATCCAAACAGAGTAGGACATCATAATAAAAGAGGTATAATGAACGAAAAGAAATATCTTCTATTAATGAAAATTGAGTTTGCAGGTGCAAAAGTCACAATCAATCTACATGAAGCTTGTGACTACGGACTTGCTGTTCAAGTCTAATCAATTCCTCTGTATAAGCTCGCTCAAGCTCACGCTGTAATTCAACCTTGAAGGATTCCTCGATAAGGGATAATGTTTTCGTAACCTTTTCTTCCATCTTTGATACGAGTTGCCATGCAAGCACCTTTGATCGTGGAATTATCAAAGGTGGGTTGAGGAGAAAACAATAAGAACACAAGAATAACTCAAGTTTGGGCGAAGAAAAATACCTTCTCTAGATTATGAGTATGCAATTTATAATCTCTCACAATCTTACTCTAGAATTAAAGAACAAGCTCTCCAAATCTTAATTACAAGTTAATCTCTCTTGATTCAACTCTCTGATTGTTTTAAACCCTAAAACAATCCCTTATATAGGTGTACAAACGAGGGTGGCAAAGTGGTAAATAACCAAACCCAACCCAAACAGGAAAACACGTAAAAAGAGTCCTTAACGAATCTGGAAATCTCCGATGAGTCGACTCATGAACAGTTATGAGTCGACTCATGACCTTATATGAGTCTACTCATAACTGATAAGTCGACTAGTCAGAAACTTTTGCTATCAGGACTTGATTTCTTGAGTCGACTCAAAACTGTATATGAGTCGACCCATGACTGATGAGTCGACTCATAATGTGATGAGTCGACCGAGCAGAAAATTTTGGTAAAGCGGTTGAGTTTTGTGAGTTGACTCATGACAGTCATGAGTCGACTCATCCTGATGAGTCGACTCATGTACATGTATGAGTCGACTCACAGGCTGAAATCTGGATTCTTCGAATCTTTGATTCTCTGCCTCGTTCCTCGCTCTAACCTGCGTTCCCTTGTACTGTTTGACACCTCTATTCTCATGCTATCATAAGAATCATCTATCCTCAAGCTCCCATGAGGATCGCTAAGTTCCAAAGAGAAGATACACCCGTATCATGGGTACCCCCTTTAGGAACTTGAAGTCCCGTTCAAGTTAGAACTTCAGCTGAGGAAACTCACGAGCCCCTCCTTCCTTGTTGAACCACTTAGCCTTGCTAGGAACTTGACCTTGACGTCTAATGAGAAACGACTCCTTCATTCCCCGTCTTGTCGTGGTCATCTTTCGCTCCAAAATGCAGTCTTCCTTCAGCGGCTCCTCTCTATCAAACCACAAGTCATCAACATGTGGTAAGATCACCTTGTCATCACCTTCATCATCTAGCAATGGAGGCTCAAATAACTTCAAGTACTCGGCATTGATCACCGAATACATGCCTAAGTAAGGTGGTAAATCGAGCTTGAAAGCGTTGTTGCCAATCTGATCGAGAATCCGAAATGGACCATAACGTATCGGTTTCAACTTCTTCCCTTCTCCCTTTAGCCTCTCCTTACTCAATTGCAGCCACACCATATCGCCCATGCCAAAGTTACAAGGAACCTGATGTTGATCATGCTTCACCTTATACTTTGCTTGTGACTTCTTCAATTGTGCTTCAACCGTGGCATGAATATGCGCAATCTTCTCCAGCACTGAGCACGTTGTCTTTCATTCCCCTCCTTTCCGTCTGTCATAGCTTCACTCAAAAACATGAGATCAAACAGACTTGGCAGTAAGAATCCATAACAAGTCTCAAACGGTGACTTTCCTGAAGATCCATGAATCGCCCAATTAAAATCAAACTGTAAATATGATAAGCTCTCATCCTAAGTCTTAGGATGCCTAAAATTATACCCCCGTAACATATGCACCATAGTCCGGTTGACTACCTCCGTTTGTCCGTCTGTTTATGGATGAAAGGTCGTGCTCTTCTTTAATTTAGTGTCCATCAAACTCCACAAAGAATCCTAAAAATGTCCGAGAAACCGGCTATCCCGATCCGAAATGATCGAACTAGGCAACCCAAAATGCTTCCACACATGCTCGAAGAACAATTGTGCTGCACCCGCTCCCGTCACGGTCTTCTTACAAGGAATCAAAATCACCATCTTACTGAACCGGTCCACCACAACGTACAAATAGTCATGCCCACACTTGGTAGTCGGCAACCCTCCTAGAAAATCCATATATATGCTCTCCCACGGCCTAGAAGAAACCGGTAGTGGTAGGTACAATCCCCTCTTCCTATTAGAAGGCTTCAAAATACAGCATAACTTACACCCTCCAACATACTTGGTCACATCATCAAGCATCCGTGGCCAAAACACATGTCGTCATAGATTGAGAAGCGTCTTCTGAATTCCAAAATGTCCTTGCACACGCGAGGTATGTGCTTCCCGAATCCACTGCAACCTATCACCATCCTCCGGAATACATAGTGATGTTCCACGATACAACAAGTCATCTTCTCCAAGTGCATACTCCCCCCTTTGACCAGCCTTCGCCTGCTCAAACACACTACCGAAGTTTCTACTGGATGTGTACAGCTGTACATACTCCAAAGGAACCAAGGGCTGAATACGCGTCGCCACCAATAAAACCCTTACCGGCGGGCGAGATAACATATCGGCCAATTTGTTTGTCGCCCCCTTCTTGTACCTAATAATGATGTTGAAAGCCATCAAATAAGACATCCACTTCATGTGTCGCGCCTACTGTACCTTTGTTTGGGTATGTAAGAACTCCAACGGCTTATGATCCGAGTGCACAACCACCTCCTTCCCCAACAAGTACACCCTCTAATGCTTAATCGCCTGATACAGTGCATAGAACTCCTTGTCATAGGTCGGGTAGTTCGCAATAGCACCCGAAAACAACTCAGAATGATATTCCACCGGCTTCCCATCCTGAATTAACACCGCGCCCATCGCATAACTAGATTGTAGGCGTATAAAATTGCCTATAGCTTGACACGGGGAATCGACAAATCAACGAACCATCGAGTGACGAGGCGGCAAGGTCAACAAATTGCACGCGATCAACAGAATGCATTCGCGTGCGGAATCAATCCAACGGTTCGGGGAGTTAATGAGTCGTCCAACCAAGAACGGACTCGGATGAATCGCGATCGAATCAAGATCAGCTTCGGACTCGAACTCAGAAATGGATTTACTGCCAAATCGGGAATCAAGTCAACAAATCGATTCCAAACCAGTCAACCACAAACCGAAAACAGCGGAAAAGACCGAAACGAACAACACCCGAGGGGACTCGGCCGAAACCGAGCCACCCCAAGGTGGCTCGGCCCAAGCCGAGCCACCCTAAGGTGGCTCGGTGGCCGAGCCACCTCAGGGTGGCTCGGCATGAGCCGATGCCGAGCCACCTTAAGGTGGCCGGCTCCCCCCCCTCTTGTGTGTGTTAGCCACACGTGCACGGGCACAGTGACGCTTGGCTATAAATAGGAGAGGGGGTTGGATTTTGGAGGAAGCGAAGCCCTGCAGGATTGAAAGCTCAGATCTAAAAAAGATTCAAGCTTTAAGACTTCGAAGACTTGCTCATCCAGATCTGGTGCTCGGCGATCATCAACGTCAAATAAGGCAGGTGTTCGAGAGGACCGGATCTCAGATCTACGTCGATATACTCCGGATCAAAGCTTGGTCTTTGATCCCGAGATTTGAGCGATTGTTTCCTTAGTGAAACAATCCCTCCGGCTATTATTTCCTTGGTGAAATAATACCCGTCGTACTACGTAGATCCGACCGGATCTAGATCTCACGGTGGTCCACGGATAAACCCCGACGCAGGCAAACAACCCACGCAAGTGAGCGACCGCAAAACAGGAGCTCGTGATTTGTTCGACAAATAAGAGAAAAAGTTGTAATCTTTCTTTTCTTTTATTTTGATTTTCATTGTAACCGGATCTTATAAAAAGACCGGATCTTTGTAACGCATAAAGTTGTTAACTGAGATAGCAATGGAATCAATGAAGAAAGCTACGATTTTTCCCACAAACAATCTGGCGACCACAGTGGGAGCCACCGATCTTGCTGCCGAGATCGTTGCGTCGCAGCCGCGGATCTTGATCCCGGTCGAGGAGGAGGTCGAGTATGAATTCGACCAGCAAAAGTTCGAGGAGTATCTGTCATCCTCGTCCGGATCCACCTCCCCTCGTAAGTCCAAGTCTCCAAAGTTCTCCTCCAGGAGAAAAATCCATTGGTATGAAGAAATGGAGAATACCAACGAAGATCTCACCCCGATTGATGCCGAAGGTGCATCGGGTGAAGCTCCACCAACCTCCAACCAGGTCGGATCTGCTCTGGCCAAATCTTCCGTTGCCAAGGGCGTGGTGACTCTCTCGAAGAGAGCCCGCCAAAGGCAACGTCAACGCCTTGCGAAACAATTCGCAAAGGCAATGGAATCTGTGGACGGGATCCGCTACAACACGGATCTGAAGAACAGAAGAGGCAAGCAGCCTCAACAACAGATGAGTGGCAGCTCCTCCAAGCCGCCAACCAACGAATGGATCCACGTCAAACAGAATCGTTCAACACTTGAGGAGCGCATTCACAAGCACCGCGCACTCTCAGCGCAAGCACGGGCCCAAGTCCAAGAAGCCCGTAGAAGGTTGCAGAAGGAGATGGCCAAGAAGCCGCCACCAACCCGCCAAATATGGAAGCCGAAGTCTGAAACCGCAACTCAGGCTAAGGAACAATCAATACAGCCTTCAAAACAAGTTCAACCTCCCGAACCATCCCGGAGAAGGAGGTCAATCTTGGAGCACCTAGGTCCAATTCCCGATGAGCGCAGCAAAGTTCATGAACGCTTGGGCCCGATGAAGAAGCCCCGAATGGCTCAACATGCTGGGGGTCACCGTCATTCTCAGCATGACAAGGAGTTCAAAGTAGCTGTGCACGCCAATTTGCGCATCGAAGTCCAGGAGTCCGCTGAGAACACACGCCCACAAAGGCATGTTTCGAGGCGCGTAACTTTTGAAAGCCCAAAGAAGGCAGGTCGCCCTCAGAAGGAAACGTTGTTGTCCGATGACGATGACGTTATACCTGAGAGATCGTACCACCACACGATAGGTTGCTCCGACTTTCATACGGACGAGCTGTACTATCGTGCTGGGGGTACGAGCAGAACCAGAAAGAGAAGTCCTCATAGGCTCGAAGCTCAATGCCCCTGTTCCAAACTCATTCGGGCGGTATTGTCTGAATGTAACTGCATCAAGACGGTCCCCGAAAGAGTTTCGGTGTTCGAAAGGTTCAGCACTGAAACCCCAAAGCTAAGGCCTAGGCGTTTCCGACGAAGAAGAGCGGTGGATGAAAACAGAGAATTCCCGAGGGTCACCGCTAACATGACCAGCAAAAGGACATCGACACGGGATGATCTCGAGTCGATTCTGAAAGCATCCCGGCATCTAACCCGTCTGCAGTCTGGAGCCATCGCACGAGGAACTTATGGCAGGGTTCGGATAAGACCACCTTCAGAAGATGAAGAATCGGATGCTTGCTCTGCGGTTGCGTCTGATAACACCGTATCCAGCGAAGGAGAACCCCGCGAGTCATTTATGATAAGCACGGAACAAGTGGCCAAGATGCTCGAAGAAGCCATGGCCAAACAACAGGAGAGCTTCAGGCTCGAGATGCAGATGGCCATGCAGACTATGAAAGAGATGCATGAGCAACAAATCCAGGCATTGAGGAACCAACAAGGCGAACCAAGTCGTCATAACCAGAACAATCTGGAAGATGAGGACACAGGTGCAAATGAAACTCGTGACGCTAATAACCCTCTCGTCAATGCAGGGGGTGGTAATGAGGATGCTAACGAAGATACAAGTGAAAACTTGAAGATCAAAAACCTCGAGAGTAAAATCAATACGTTGATTTCCGCTCAAGAGGTGAAGAAGACGGGCATTCCTTGTCCATACCCAAGAGAGTGGGAATCAATCCCTTATCCGGCGAAGTTTAGTCTAATCAACTTCACGCCGTTCGATGGAAAGGGTTCCCCCACTTAGCATTTGATTTACTTCAAATCGCACTTGGGTGTTATCTCTGGCAATGAGCCTCTGATGGTGAGGTCATTCGTTGGCACTCTTCGCGGAGCCGCCTTCGATTGGTATCACCGCCTCAAGCTAGGAAGCGTGAATAGCTGGGACGACATGGAGACAAAATTCCTTGCTAACTTCTTCGACGACGACACCGAGATATCCATCGGAACGTTGCTCGACGAGAAACAAAAGGACGGGGAACCGGTCGAAACCTTCGTCAAGAGGTTCCGGAACAAAGCATTGAATTGCCGGGACCCGATCACCGAGGAGTTCATTCTCCAGACTTGCCACAACAACCTCGCATTGGACGTGTTGGAAGCAATGGGGACAGCACCGTCCAATACTTGGAAAGACTTGAAGGTCCGAGGGGAACAAGCCGAACGCTTCCTCCGAAGGAAGAAGGCCGAGAGGAGTCAATCGACGACAAATCCTCCGAACTCGAACTTCGCCTCCCGTGGTAAGGGCAAGACACCCGCAACGACTGTCGATGCTAATCAAACATCGCAACAGCAGTCCCGGAGGCAGCAAAAGACTTCGAATCAGAGGCCTCAAAAAGAGTACTCCTTCAAGGACGAAGATGTTCCAGCCATCTTCAAATCCCTCCTTGACAATAACAAGATCAAGCTCCCACCGATCACGAATCAGGAGGAAGCTGACGATATTGCGGATCCGAAGTACTGCGCATACCACAGGAGGATCCTTCACCCAACCAAGGCGTGCTTTACACTCAAGAATAGCATCCAAACCTTGGTTAAAGCCGGTGTCATAACGCTATAGTGAGCCAGTTGAAAACGACATAACTCCGACCGGTATAAGATATAAACTGCTTCCTGCCACTCCGAAGAGTATACGAGTATAAACTGCTTCTCAATCCTCCGACCGGTATAAGAGGTTAAACTGCTCCCTGATACTCCAATACGTATATGAGTCTAAACTATTTCCACGGGAAGTTCCTGGAGAATGCCATGCGGGGTATTCTTAAGGATAACCCGATCATGCAGCTGATACAATGATACACCTAGTTTTGCAAAGAAAGCTGGGGGTGGATAATTCATGTAACGGGAAGTTCCCGGAAGAATGTTAAATGTAATATTCTTAGGGATAACCCAGTCACGATGAATAAAGGGATAAACACTAAACTCCTAATTTTCGAACACTCTTTTGCTGAGATGAAATCCGATCACTTCATTGGATCAATTTTTCCTCACAAAACTCTCATTGGTGTTTGACGACTCATAGTCTCCACCACAGAATCCCCCACCGATCAAACTAATTGACGGTGGGTCCACTAAAATTCCTTTCGGTTAAATCCACTCAAACTTTTGATGTATCTGTGCACTCAACACTCCTATTGTTAGAGTCCGGATATAATACTTGGAATTTTGATATCAATCCTTGACGAATTGTCAAACCCCTTTGTGTTAAGTTCTTATAACTTAACACCAAGAATACCCCCTTTGAGTGATTTGTACGAATCAACATTCTTACAGTAATTTGTACTCTCACTCTCACTTTTTACTTGGTCAAACCTTCCTACAGTTAGGGCCAAAACCAAAATCCCCTCTCGATTCCTTCAATGAACGAGAGGCCCACAAATCGAGCGATCAAACCTTCTTACAGTTAGGATCGTTTTAAACCCCCCACTTGGTCAAACCTTCCTACAGTTAGGACCACAACCAAAATCCCCTCTCGATTCCTCCAATGAATGAGAGGTCCGCTTTCAAATCGAGTGATCAAACCTTCCTACAGTTAGGGTCATCTCAAGCTCCAGTTTGGTCAAACCTTCATACAGTTAGGACCAAAACCACAATTCATTCTCGATAAACGAGAGATTCATCTTTAGTTCGGTAATCAATCCTTCTGACAGTTAGGGTTATCCGATTCTTTTCGATTCTCGGAGTGGAGATCCCACTCTTAGTTTCACCTTTCCGAATTCTGGGGGTGGAGATCCCACCTCGAGTTTCTTTTCCTTCTTTGTTTAGGGAATAGAATATAAAATTCTTCCTTCCCACACCAATCATTTTCCAAGAATTTTGGATTCATTCTAGGTATTTTATCCCGAAACCTAAGCAGGGATAAGTCTGCGCCTAACACGCGCTGCCGGTTTAGTCTTTCTCCATAGAAGAAGACACCAGAGTTCGATTTGAGGTATTTTATCCTGAAACCTAAGAAAGGATAAGTCGGCGCCTAACACGCACCGCCGGTTAGTTCTTAACCGTTAAAAAGAACACTCGCTCACATATTCAACATTGTGGCAGGTTGTTATTAATAACGCCAAAATCCATGCCTTATATGCATAGGGAATTTCATCCTGAATCCTAAGAAAGGATATGCCGACGCCTAACACGCGTCGCTAGTTTAGTCTTTCACCGATTGAAGAAGACACCAGAATCCGATTCTGGGGACCTTTATCCCGAAGCCTAAGTAGGGATAAGTCAACGTCTAATACACGTTGCTGGGTAGCCTATTCCCATAACAACAGCGAAGTCTACGTATTCAAAGTCATAACACAAAGTCTTAGAGGATTCACCCTCTTAGCACAACGTAACATGCGGAACGGAGTTAGACAATCCGCATGCTAGCCCGACTCAAACGGTAGTCGGTAAAGGTTAATCAAATCCGTTGAAGGCTGGGGGTTAGCCAAAAATCCTAAAGTCAACGCCTAATACGCGTCGCTAGGTAGCCTATTCCCGTAACAAGTGGCGAAGCCTATGTATTCAACATCATAGAACAAAGTCTAAAGGAGTTCATTCCTTTAGCACAACGTCACATGCGGAACGGACTAAAACAATCCGCATGTAAGCCCGATTCAAACGGTAATCGGTAAGAGCACATCAAATCCGTTAAAGGCTGAGGATTTGCCAAAAATCCTAAGTCAACGTCTCATACACGTTGCTGTTTACTCTTTTCACAGGAGAAAGACGAAGTCTACGTATTCAATATCGTAGCACTAAAAGGGTTAACTCTTTTAGCTCAACGTCACATGCGGAACGGACTTAAACAATCCGCATACTAGCCCGACTCAAACGGTAGTCGGTAAAGGCACATCAAACCCGTTGATGGCTGAGAATTTACCAAAAATTCTATAAATACGAGTCATTGACGCATCAATTTTATGAATTGGTCTCGTGACTCAAGTATTTGCCACGCTCCAATACCTTAAGAGCTTAAACTGTGTATACTCCAGAAGATGTACGAGTATAAACTGTGTCGGACGTCGAACGATACGTCGCAATGAAGCCTGGACGCCGGACAACGCGTTGCAATGAAGCTCAAACGCCGGACAACGCGTCGCAATAAAGCTCAAATGCCAGACAACACGTTGTAAATAAAGAATTCAACACCGTCAATCGATGATCAGTTCTATGTTGAATCAACCAACTCGAGCTAAAAAAGTCAAGAAATCAAGAATCGACTTCAAGTTCAAAATTTCGACAACGGTCAGACAATAAATGCAGCACCGGAATCCTTACAGACATTCGACAAAGCACCGAATAGCCTGAAGGAATTAAAGGAATCCAGAACAGAAGCCATTCCAAAGTCCCGTTACACCGACTAAAGGTTGGGACAATCACATCCAAAGTATTCCAGACTCTTCTATAAAAGAACGAGACTGAAATACTTTGGAGGGGGTATCTGTAGGCGTATAAAATTGCTTATAGCTTGACACGGGGAATCGACAAATCAACGAACCATCGAGTGACGAGGCGGCAAGGTCAACAAATTGCACGCGATCAACAGAATGCATTCGCGTGCGGAATCAATCCAACGGTTCGGGGAGTCAATGAGTCATCCAACCAAGAACGGACTCGGATGAATCGCGATCGAATCAAGATCAGCTTCGGACTCGAACTCAGAAATGGATTTACTACCAAATCGGGAATCAAGTCAACAAATCGATTCCAAACCAAGTCAACCACAAACCGGAAACAGCGGAAAAGACCGAAACGAACAACACCCGAGGGGACTCGACCAAAACCGAGCCACCCCAAGGTGGCTCGGCCCAAGCCGAGCCACCCTGAGGTGGCTCGGCAGTCGAGCCACCTTGAGGTGGCCGGCTCCCCCCCTCTTGTGTGTGTTGGCCATACGTGCACGGGCACAGTGACGCTTGGCTATAAATAGGAGTGGGGGTTGTTCATTTGAGGGGGTTGGATTTTGGAGGAGGCGAAGCCCTGCAGGATTGAAAGCTCAGATCTAAAAAAGATTCAAGCTTTAAGACTTCGAAGACTTTCTCATCCAGATCTGGTGCTCGGCGATCATCAACGTCAAATAAGGCAGGTGTTTGAGAGGACCGGATCTCAGATCTACGTCGATATACTCCGGATCAAAGCTTGGTCTTTGATCTCGAGATTTGAGCGATTGTTTCCTTGGTGAAACAATCCCTCCGGCTATTATTTCCTTGGTAAAATAATACCCATCGTACTGTGTAGATCCGACCGGATCTAGATCTCGTGGTGGTCCACGGATAAACCCCGGCGCAGGCAAACAACCCACGCAAGCGAGCGACCGCAAAACAGGAGCTCGTGATTTGTTCGACAAACAAGAGAAAAATTTGTAATCTTTCTTTTCTTTTATTTTGATTTTCATTGTAACCGGATCTTATAAAAAGACCGGATCTTTGTAACGCATAAAGTTGTTAACTGAGATAGCAATGGAATCAATGAAGAAAGCTACGATTTTTCCCGCGAACATAGATGCGTCGGTCTTCACCTCGAAAGTCCGCTGCAAATTCGGCTACGCTAACACCGGTGCCTCAAAGATCTTCCTCTTTAGCAACTGAAAAGCCTCCTCATGCGTCCTTCCCCACTCGAACTGAACCTTAGCCTTTGTGAGGCTATGTAACGGTGCCGCATAAGTCAAAAAATGTCAAATGAACTTATGCAAATACTGGCAAGCCCCATGAAGCTTCTCACCTCAGTCACTGTCTTCGGCTTCGGCCACTTCGTGATCACCCCCACCTTACCCGAATCTATCCTCCTCTGGCCCTTCCCTATGATAAAGCCGAGATACACTAACTCGTCCTTCCCAAACTCGCATTTCTCTCCGTTAAGCTTCAGCTGTCCGTCCTGCAACACTCTAAACACTTTCTCCACATGAACAAGATGCTCCTCTCAGGTCCTGCTATACACCAAAATATCATCAATGTACACAATCACAAAATCCTCTATGAAAGGTCGCAACAAATCATTCATGAGCCGCATAAAAAGTCGTCGGAGAATTGCATAACCCGAACGGCATCACCAACCACTCAAACAGGCCCTGTTTGAGTCTTGAACGCCGTCTTCCAAGTGTCTTCCTCCTGAATCCTCACGTGATGATAGCCAGACTTCAGATCCAACTTTGTGAAGAACCTCGCTCCCTCCAACTAGTCCATAAGATCATTGATTCCTGGTAGTGGGTAATGATTCTTGATCGTTATCTTGCTGAGCGCCCGGTAATCCACGTACATGCGCCAGCCTCCATCCTTTTTGGGCACCAATAACACCGACGACCCATAAGGTGAATGTTCGCGGGAAAAATCATTGCTTTCTTCATCGATTCCATTGCTATCTTAAATAATCGTTTATCGGTTACAAAGATCCAGTCTTTTTATAAGATCCGGTTACAATGAGATCAAATAAAAGAAATAAAAAATTACAACTTTTCTCCTTGTTTGTCGAACAAATCACGAGCTCCTATTTTGTGGTCGCTCGCTTGCGTGGGTTCTTTGCCTGCGCCGGGGTTTATCCGTGGACCACCGTGTGATCTAGATCCAGTCGGATCTACACAGTATAACGGGTATTATTTCACCAAGGAAATAATAGCCAAGGGGATTAGTTCACCAAGGAAATAATCGCCCGATTCTCGGGATCAAAGACCAAGCTTTGATCCGGAGTATGCCTGCGTAGATCTGAGATCCGATTTGAGATCCGGTTCCTCTCGAACTCTTGCCTTATTTGGCGTTGACGATCGCCGAGCACCGGATCTGGATGAGCAATGTAGGCATCAAAAATTACCGATAGGTCCCCACCAACAGCTCAGTGTTAAACAAATGATGATGAGCATCACTACCCGGTTCACAAGAGTTCAATTAACATCGATGAACGCCCGAAGTGAATCGACGAGCTACGTGAGCCGACAGAGTTTCGGAATAACGGGGATACCGACTGACCGGGAACCCCGTGATCGCTACAAAGAGAGCAACGCCCTTCGTATCCCACTCAACTCACTGATAATCCAACCCTTAGGATCTGCAGAGCTCTTCGTCAGAATTCCAACGCATCCGAAATCACTCAAATCTGAGTTCGAACGAAAAGTCAACGGCAAGTCAACGGCGGAACACCCGGTAGCACCTCGGACCAGACTGAGGCACCCAGGGGTATCCCGGCGAGGTTGAAACACCCGAGGGGTGTCTTGGCAAAACCAAGACACCCCAGGGGTGTCTCGTACAGTTTTGACGCCGAAACGCTTTTTCAAGGGGTGTCTCAAGGCATTCTACACGACGAAATGCTTTTTGGGGGTGTCTCAAGGCGTTTTACACGCCCAAATGCTTTTTGGAGGGTGTCTCAAGGTGTTTTACATGCCGAAATGCTTTTTGAAGGGTGTCTCAAGGCGTTTTACACGCCCAAATGCTTTTTGGAGGGTGTCTCAAGGTGTTTTACACGTCGAAATGCTTTTTGGAGGTGTCTCAAGGCGTTTTACACGCCGAAATGCTTTTTGGAGGTGTCTCAAGGCGTTTTACACGCCGAAATGCTTTTTGGGCAGCCCCTAGGGCCTCCTTGTTGGCCTATAAATAGACCCCTTGGGTCCTCATTCAAAGGGCCTTAGTTTTGGAGAGAAAATTCTAATCTTGAGCTTTAGCCTTTGAGATCTGAAATTTTAGAGAGGAGCGGCGAAGCCCTGCCGGAGCAAGGAGTCGGAGTTTTAAAGAGAGTGGCGAAGCCCTGCCGGAACGAGGAGTGAGAGTTCTTCATCAACCTTCATTCACCCCCTTCTCTTTTCCTTAGTGTTGCCCATTAGCGGTGATACTAAGAAGAGCTAGTGTCTCGTTTTAGCCGAGACATACGCTTCCAAACTTCTAGATCTCACGCGGATCGACGAAGTTCTGTTTCTATATCCCTTCGCGGATAGACGAAACTCTGCCGGATTCTTCCGGAAAGGATATGATTGACCGGTGGTCCACGGATATCAACATCCCCGTCACAGGCTAAAGACCCACGCAAGCGAGACCGCACCAAAACGGGATCTCGTGTTTATTTTCGTTAAAGTTGTAATCTTTGTTTCGTTGCACGAGTAGATCTTATAAAAAGATCGACTTTTTATCTCATTCGATTTTGTTGTAACGCTTGAAGTTGTAACAGATTCGAAAGCAATGAAAACTGCAACTTTTCCCGAAAACAAGCTGGCGACCACAGTGGGAGCCGCCGATCTCGCCGCCAAGATCGTCGTGACGCAACCGGCATTCAAGATCCGGGTGAATGAAGAGATCGAATACGAGTTCGATCAGCAGAAGTTCGAAGAGTACCTCTCTTCCTCCTCCTCTAGATCCGCCTCTCCAAACTGGCGCGGGAAGACTTCATCTCCCAAAAGGGCTCGCGGGATCTCCAACTCCTCAATCCAAGACCCCGTCGCTGTTGCTACGCCCGCACCATGCAACGTCCCCACGACGTTCAGCATGGTCAAAACTGTGGATCCGGCTCTCCCTCCCGCCGCAAAAGCAATGGTAGAGGATGCTCCAGCTCTATCAAAGAGGGCCCGCCAAAGACGGCGTCAACGCCTCACCCTATAACAAGCCAAGGCTGCCGAATCAAAGGACGGGGTTCGCTACGCAGAAGACTTGAAGTCAAGGCAGCGACAAGATCAACCGCGCCCGACAACCAACTCCTCCTCCAAACCAGAAACGAACGAATGGGTTCGTGTCAAGAGGAACCGCTCCACGTTCGAGGAGCGAATCAAAAAGCACCGCGCCTTGCTCACGCATGCCCGAGCCCTGTTGCAAAAAGCGGAGGGAATGCAGAAAGAAGAGGCGGTCAAAAGGCCGTCTACAAGCAAGTGGGTTTGGTTGCCAAATCCAAAACCAGCACCTCAAACACAAGAAGGTGGAGTTACTGCCCGAGTTCCTTCAAAACCAGATCCGGCGCCTTCAACGGAGCCAGGTATGAATGGGGAACCTTCCAAACCCAGGGTTCCTTTGAAAGGTCGCCTCGGTCCCTTACCGGAGAATCGAGGTAGAGTACCTATCGAGGAAAGACTGGGACCATTGAAAGGTCCCCAAATGATGAATCAAACTAGGGGTCGTTTCAATCCCCCTAAGAAAGATGGTGAAGGGAAATCCCCTATAACCGACCGCATTGGGTTGCGAGTCGAAATACAAGAGCCCGTTCAGTTTCTACGCTCACAAAAGCGTAAACTTGAACGGGCCACTTTTGAAAAAGCTAACAAAGCATCCCATCCCCAAAGGAAAGCACACTCATCTGATGATGAAGTAGTTCTCCCGGGGAACACATGCCAACACTCTATAGGTTGCTCCAGTTATCAAACTGATGAGCTGTACTATAGAGCTGGGGGTATGGAAAGGTCTCAGAAGAGATATGCCCAAAGCACGGAGTCTCGCTGTCCGTGTGCTAATATCATCAAAGCGGTACTGTCAGAATGCCGTTGTGACAGTCCCCCAAGAAGGGTCTCGGTATTCGAAAGAATCTCCAAGCCGAGGCATTTCCACAAGAAGAAATTCGTCCGCCAAGAAGACGAATACCCAAGAGTGTCGGTTAACATGACCGGCAGAGGGGGATCAACACAATACTTCGGCATAGATCAGCTTGCCAAGGTATCCCGATGCATGACGCGGTTGCCACCAGGAACCAGGGGCCTGAAGAATTACCAAAGGGTACAAAAGGGGCTCTCTTTAGAAGAAGAGGAATCAGATGCTGATTCAGATTCTTGCTCTGTTGTTGCATCCGATGACACGGCTTCGAGTGCAGGCCAATCTTATGAATCACTCATGATCAGCGCCAAACAAGTGTCTAAGATACTCGAAGAGGCTCTGTCTAAGCAGAATGAGAGCTTCAAGTTTGAGATGGAGATGGCCATGCAGCGAATGAGGGAGATGCACGACCAACAAATTGCGGCGCTGACGGTTCACCAAGCAGAGCCTAATCAACTCAATCAAGATGAGAATGAGCGGGAGGGAGATAACGTTAACATCCCTCCTGTCAACAACAACAACGGGGGTGGTCCCGCGGATGACAATGCTAAAGAGGACCACGTCACTTCTACCCAAGATCACTCGAAGGTAGAAACGAGTGAAGACAAGAAGATGAAGGACCTGGAGAGCAAAATCAACGCGTTGATGAACGCTCAAGAGGTAAAAAGGTCTGGTATACCCTGCCCCTACCCAAGGGAGTGGGAATCGATCCCATATCCGGCAAAGTTTAATCTGATTAACTTTACGCCGTTTGATGGGAAGGGTTCCCCTACCCAACACTTAATTTATTTCAAGTGTCATTTAGGAATCATTTCTGGAAATGAGCCCCTCATGGTGCGGTCATTCGTCGGCACTCTTCGCGGAGCTGCCTTCGATTGGTATCACCGTCTCAAGCCCGGGAGCATCAGCAGCTGGGATGATATGGAGGACATGTTCTTAACCAATTTCTTTGATGATGACACTGAGATCTCGATCGGCACGCTGTTCGACGAAAAACAGAAGAACGGCGAGACGGTCGAGAACTTCGTGAAGAGATTCCGGAATAAGGCAATGAATTGCAGGGATCCGGTCAGCGAAGACTTCATCCTCGAAACTTTCCACAACAACTTGACGCTCGACATCCTTGAAGCCATGGGAATGGCGCCGCCAAAGACCTGGAAAGACCTGAAGGTCCGAGGAGAAAGAGCCGAGCGATTCCTCAATAGGAAGAAGGCCGAAAGAGGGCAGATCACAGGCAACGCTCCACAGCAAAACTTTGTCCCCAAGGGCAAAGGAAAGGCGCATGCGAATGCTGTGGACGCAAACCAAATATTTGAGGTGTAAGCACAGCCGCAACAGCAGCAGCAGAAGGCGCCTCAATAATCCAGGTGGCAACAACAGCCCCAGAAGTAGAAGGCCGCGGAGCCGAGGTTCCCGAAGGTCTACTCATTCAAGGAGGATGAAGTTCCCAGTATTTTCAAATACCTCATCGAGAACAACAAAATCAAGTTGCCTCCAATTCAGGATCAAGAAGATGCCAAGAGGGTCAACGATCCAAAATACTGCGCATTCCACCGAGCGGTGCACCATCCTACCAAGGTATGCTACGCCCTCAAAGATAAAATCCAAGCTCTTATTGATGTAGGGGTCATCACGATGAAGCAACCCAAAGAGAAGAAGGTGGGTGCGAATGCTATGACCATCAGCTTCGGGTCTGTTCCCTCGAGCTGGTTCCAACATGAATCAGTAGCAAATGCATCAGTGAAGACGGTGAACGATGATCCTCACCGCAAACGTCAAAAGGGACTTGTGCCGTACACAGCCCCGAATGGCGAGATTCTGTGGGTTCATCCGGACTTGATCACAGATGAACAATGGACAGGGACTCCTTCCAAGAAAAAATCAAAAGGCAAAGGGAAGTCCTGTTACGGTGCTTCTGCTATTCCAGGAGAGGATGACGAAAGAATTCCAGCTTTCCCGCTTTCTGAAGATGAGCAGGAGGCCTTTGCAACCCGGAGTGGGAATGAGTATCATTGCAAGTGTCCAGATGCTTCCGAGCAGTTGGGCACCAAAACCCCTCCTTCCAAGACGTTGAATTGCAGCAACTCCTCCAATGCCCATAGCTGCGGAGAAATCCCAACAAAAGGAGAGAGGGAAAGAGCCTTTGAGTCAAGAAGCGCACAACCCGAGGCAGTCTCGAGTCAATTAGCAGATTGGAAGAGATAAACCGGGAAATTCAAACATCTCGTACCACTTCGATGTTATGACCCAGTTGGCTAACATCCCGGTAAAAGTGACTCTACACGAGTTGTCGCGTCTTTCTAAAAGCACTAGGGAGGCGTTCAACATTACTCCGGACCAGCTCACTCAAATAGTTCAAGAAGCGTTAATCAAGCAGAAAGAAGAATTTGAGGGCAAGATGGAATTGGCTATGCGACAAATAAGAGAGTTGCAAGATGAAAGGTGTAAACTTCCTAAATCTGACCATCAAGCTGGGTCTAGCTGTTGCGCTACACCAATCACGCCTATTCCAGATGGGACAAATAATAATGGTCCGAATCTAAATATGGTTATCAAGGCTGATTCACCCCTCGATAGCACTGGGGGTGGTACGACCAGATCCTTCAATGACGCTGGGGGTGGCCCAATTCCTACTTCTCGGCATCATTCAAAGAAAAATGAAAATGAAGACGAAAAGCAGAAGGAGGTCGAGTCTGTCACCACCTCAACCAGACGTTATCCCAAAAGAAAGAAAGTTGAGGGAAGCCAACCGGAGTTCACGTATAGGTTTGGTTTTAATCAGTCATTACGACGACCACCACAAGAGAAATCGCCACAACAGTCACTTCAGGTGCAACAATACTCCTTCAAGGACGATGATGTCCCAGACATCCTTGAATATCTTCTGGAAAATGACAAAATCAAGCTCCCGCCTATCAGAGATCAGGAAGAAGCTAACCGGATTTCAGACCCAAAATATTGTGGGTACCATAGGAGGATTCTTCATCCCACCAAGGCCTGCTTTACTTTAAATAATAGCATCCAGACCTTGGTTGAAGCCGGTGTCTCAATAGTAAAACAAACCGAATGAGAGCAACCAACAACCACTCCGAAAAGTATACGAGTATAAACTGCTTCTTTCAAAACTCCAACGGGAATATGAGTATAAACTATTTCCTTTGTATCTAACGGGAAGTTCCTGGAGAATATTATACGTGATATTCTTAAGGATAACCCGATACCAATATTGCTTATTGAACCAGTCTCCTGATGATTTTCAATAAGTTTGAACCCAAATGGGAAGGACCGTTCGTAGTAGAAACAGTTTGCTCGAACGGTGCATATCGCCTAGTCACCAAGGACGGTGACCGGCTTATGATGCCAATAAATGGCAAATTCCTGAAAAGATACTATCCTTAGTATCCTCAGAAAATTTTGATGTACCGGGAAGTTCCCGGAAGAATACCGCATTGGGGTATTCTTAGGGATAACCCGGTCGCTGTAAGAGAGATGAACAAGAGATCTACGTTCGAATCCCGAACGTTCTTGTTTGTCAGACTCTAACTCTCACAATCACTCTTTTGCTGAGATGAGATCTAATCATTCGATGGGTTAATCTTCCCTCACAAAACTTTCAGTGGTGTTTGACGACTCATAGTCTCCACCACATAATTCCCACTTGGTCAAACCTTACTACAGTTAGGACCAAAGCCAAATTCTCCTCTCGATTCGTCCAATGAACGAGAGGTCCACAAATCGATCGATCAAACCTTCCTACGGTTACGATCGTCTCAAATCTCCCAATTGGCCAAACCTTACAACAGTTAGGGCCACAACCAAAATCCCCTCTCGATTCCTTCAATGAACGAGAGGTCCACTTTCAAATCAGGTAACCAAACCTTACGACAGTTAGGGTTATCCGAATCTTTTCGATTCTCGGAGTGGAGATCCCACTCCTAGTTTCATCCTTCGGATCCTGGGGGTGGAGATCCCACCCCGAGTTTCCTTTCCTGCTGAAGATAGAATATAAAATTCTTCCTCTTCAGATTCAAATGACCAAAACTATAAAAGTTAAGATCGTTTGAACTTTTCGATTCTCGGAGTGGAGATCCCACTCCTAGTTTTACCTTTCGGATTCTGGGGGTGGAGATCCCACCTCGAGTTTCCTTGCCAACTGAAGATAGAATATAAAATTCTTCCTCTTCAGCAATGGGAGATAGAATATAAAATTCTTCCTCTCCCATTGAGTCTTCTTTCCAATTGAAGATAGAATATAAAATTCTTCCTCTTCAATGCTGGGAGATAGAATATAAAATTCTTCCTCTCCCACTTTTCCCCTATCTTTGCTTTCAGAAAAGACAGAGGTTAAGTCAACGCCTAACACGCGTTGCCGGGTAGTCTTTCCCGTGAGAAAGACGAAGTCTATGTATTCAAAATCATAGCACCTTTTCCCCTGTCTTTGCTTTTAGAAAAGACCAGGATGAAGTCAACGCCTAACACGCGTTGCCGGGTAGTCATTCCCGTGAGAAAGACGAAGTCTATGTATTCAAAATCATAGCACCTTTTCCCCTGTCTTTGCTTTTAGAAAAGACCGGGATGAAGTCAACGCCTAACACGCGTTGCCGGGTAGTCTTTCCCGTGAGAAAGACGAAGTCTATGTATTCAAAATCATAGCACCTTTTCCCCTGTCTTTGCTTTTAGAAAAGACAGAGATGAAGTCAACGCCTAACATGCGTTGCCGGGTAGTCTATTCCCGTGAGAAAGACGAAGTCTATGTATTCAAAATCATAGCACCTTTTCCCCTGTCTTTGCTTTTAGAAAAGACAGAGATGAAGTCAACGCCTAACACGTGTTGCCGGGTAGTCTATTCCCGAGAGAAGGACGAAGCCTATGTATTCAAAATCATAGCACTAAGTCTAAGCGAGCTTGCTCTCTTAGCACAACGTTACATGCGGAACGGATTTAGATAATTCGCATGCTAGCCCGATTCAAACGGTAATCGGTAAAGGCAAGTCAAACCCGTTGAAGGCTGGGGGTTTGCCAAAAATCCCAAAGTCAGTGCCTAACACGCATTGCCGATTTAAATCTTTCGCCGATCGAAAAAAGATACCAGGGTCTAAACCTGGGGAATTTTATCCCGAAGCCTAAGAAGGGATAAGTCATCGCCTAATACGCGGTGCGGGGCGCCCTTTTCCCTATAAGAAATGGTGAAGTCTATGAATTCAAAGTCATAGCATTGAGGGCCGGGGGTGTACCAAAACATCCTATGAAAGAAGCAAATACGGAGTCTATAGTAGTAGATCAAGCCAAAAGCATACAACAACAAGTTCATTAGCCCGAAGGCAACTGACGGCTGAGAATATCGGACTCCAAGCTAGAAAGCCTGTCTACGTAGCTCTGCTCAAGTTCCGCCTGCAGGCTAGCCCGGACAGAATCTTCAGAACCGCTCAAGACCTCCGCGGCTTCACTTTGCAGCTTCATCAATCCCTCCTGTGTTGATCCCAGCTTATCAAGCATCCATTCACGGGAACGTTCTAATCCAGCCAGGTCCTCGGCAATGAGAGTAGCGGACTCCTCGGCACGCCTCAAAGCATCCTTCAGCCTAGCTATCTCTTCACGGGTGGAATCCAAAGAGCTGAGTAACTCGGCTCTGCCGGCATCCTTCTTCGCCAGGTTAGCCATCAGCTGCGCAACAGAATGCTCACGTGATCGAAGCTCGCTGCCAATGGAAGATCTCAGGTCACGCCATTGTGTCAGCCTATCTTCCATCTGAGAGGATATAAAAGAGGAAGCTCCACTAGCCTTCAACTCCCTCAGCTCACGGATCTCTGATTCCAGAATAGCAAATTCAGCAGTGAAGGAATCGGCCAACTCGGGATGTCCCTCTTCCCTCATCATCATCATGTGGCGGAAAAAAGAACGTCTGAACTGATCAAAGCAGTACTCTCTGTGAAGAAGCTTCTCTATCATACCGTTATAGAAGGCGGTGAAGAAGCCAAGGTCCATACAGAAGATGTCTCTGTCTGGATCGATGTCGGCCAGAAGAGCGTAGACGCGCTCATAAAGAGATGATCGAGAGCCTACAAGCAGCAGTGTGGAGATCAAGAAACTGTCGAATATAATCAAAAGACCCAAAGGGAAAGTTCGAGGTATACCTATGCCGACGGAAGTCCCCTCGGGTTGAGGTTCGATAGATTCCGGAGTAACGACAGGAATGGTCATGGAGGGTATATCAACCCCCGTGGGCAAATCAGTCGTACTAGGCGGAGGTGGGAAAACGCCCGAAGCTATAGCGGTATCAGGTACAGTGCCTGGTCCTATAGTTACACTTCTTTATTAGTCAAAATGGAAATTTAGACAAGCAAAGAAAAGAGGAAATCGGAAATATACCTGTGAAAGAATCACTCCCAAAGAGTGGTCTCACAGTTCCTCCCGAAGTCTGTTCGGCCAACATGTCGGCCAATAGTCCAGCATCGGGTTTCGAGAAACTGGATATAGGAGCTTGCCCCTGTTCCTCGAAACCTGTATCATGAAAGGATCTGTCCTCAGCTGGCTTTTCTGTTGCGACATCTGCAAGATAACCAAAAGGTTAGAGAAGATGCGTAAGAAAATAAGGAAGAAGGGAAAACTCAGAAATACCTGCGGCATGAGCAGAGGATTCTCTTTCCCCGATATCCACGCTTGGGTTCGTCAGATATTCTGAAAGAAAGCAAAGCGCAAAATAAGCATGAATTCCTTAACTATTGAGAAGGATATCATCAAATGGAGATATACCTGAATATGGGACGGTGGGCTCAACGTTACTCGCCGGCTCAAGATCAATGTTTAGGTTAATGCCCAGAGACCCATCACGAAGAGCGTCGCACATTTCTTGCATGAAGCAATCCAGGTGGTCGGATCCAGGGCATACCCGATCTGGTGGAAGCTCACCCTTTTCAAAGATCCCTGGGACATAAAACATGATCGTGAATCCCAAAGGTAAATCACCCCAAAGCAACAAAGATATATTTGAAGGATGTTACCTTCCTCTTTATCAGCAACGCCGCCTAAATCTGCTCCACAAGGATGTTGATCGGCAGATGGTTTGTGAGCAGTCTTCTTTCTCTTCAAGGTACCAGCCCTCCTGGAACCAACAGGTTGGTCACACACGGACTTGCTACTCGTGACAGCTCGGTCTCCATGGCCTGAGCACGTGAAACGGGAAGCAAGTGGCTCATGATCGCCAGTGGTCCTACCTGAAACGATGACGTTCATTCCACGAAACCGACGAGATACTTTGTTGATACCAATTGAAGTTGAGAAAGAAAATCAAAGGGTATGACAAACCTGTACCAAATTCTGCTTGGTCGGTGTCTATATCCACGTACTCCTCCTCAGAAGCCTCGTCATCATCATCCGCAGGGAGAAGCTCTTCATCACCTTTGCTGGAGAGGGAGGATTTGCCATGTCTCTTCCTCCACTTCTGAGCAATCTCAGCCTTACGAGCAGCCATCATGGCAGCTTGCACCGAGTGATCGGACTCTAACTCTGAAAGGCTCCTTACACCTATGAATTCATAGGCAGAGAGGAACCACTTGCAGCTGAGGAAAGTGATCATCGGCTTACGCCTATAAGAGGGAAGGGTAAAGCGGGCTCCGGTTCAGCCCACCATAGTCCACAACCATGCTCGTACACCGTCAACGAGTCCTCCCTCAACCTTCAAACCACGGCTAGGGTTCCCAACATATAGTTGGTCATAGCCGAACTGACGAGCAAAACGGCAGGGGAGGTAAGGCTCTATGTGGCACCGGTTCTTCACCCGGAAGACAAGATACCCGACACGGATGTTCACCAACCAACGGAAACAACCAATGTCGAGAATAGTTCGGTCACTCCTGGGTTTCTCCTCATCGGTCAACACGTCACCGTAGCGACCCGAAAACTGAGGGAAACATTTGAAGAACTCCCAGCCCTTGCGAACTTGAAGTTCCTGCTGAACATCATCGAACTTCTTCCCAAACCATTTGCTCTTCTCCAACAGCTGGATGAAAGGAACGGGAACATCCACAGCACTGGGCGCCGACATCAGGCCAGGACGGTGAAGAACGAGCCACGCCATCAGATATGCGTAGGGAAGCTCGACCTTAGGACAGATAAGCTCGGTAGATGGCTCAGGACCCACCTGAGTAAAACTACTAACCACGCTCCTAAGCCCGCAATGGATGCTGGCAACCATCGATGGGAGCAGAGAAAGTTCCCTCCCATAAGCCAGCTGAACCGCGGGGAAAAGCACCTCAAGAGGTAAGGCATCCGAAGACTGGTACGGAACAACACACCTCTTCAACCAAAGGGCAAGGTAGCCCGCTAACAAAGTCTGAGGCTCAATGGACTTCTGCGCACGGCGGAGGAACGAACAAAACTTGGTCCCTGCAGGAAAGGCTCCCTCAGCTCTGGCGATGGTATAGGACCGAGCCTCGCTCTTCTCCACTAACTCGTTAATAGCGCTGACGATCAAGACATCTAGCTCACGGATGGACCCGCTGGAATCACCCTCCAAATTCTGGAAAAAATATGAAGCAAACTGCTTCAAGCTGACCTTCTTCTTCGTCTTGGCTGGAGGAGAAGTCTGGATCAAGGAGGTGTGATAATGACAGGTGAGGTCCCAGAGGGTGTCATACATATCAGGGTTATCTTTCTTCAACAACCCTAACTGCTGGTTCGAAGGGAAGTACTCCTGATAGGGGCAGTCTCCCATCGGAAGACCGGAAATCTGATGCATCTCATGGAGGGCCAACCCTAACTCTCCGTCACTGGTCAGGAAGGTGTTGCTATCAGGCATATACATCTCCAACAACGCCAAGAAATGGCGGCAGCTAACTGGGAGTCCATACATGGTAGCTCGTATAGGTACATACAAGCCACTACTCTTCAGATCCGTCTCCCAACGGCCCAAGACGTAGCCGGTCATACGGGGCCACCATCCCTTGGCTAATGAAGAAGCCCAACCATAGCACCGGTAGTCTGGTAGAGGCAGCCTTCTCCCAAGGAGAGCCAGACGGTTCCTCACGGTAGAAGCAGCCGCGGACACCTCGCCTGGGGGTGCAGTGTCAAGACCCATGATCCCGGGTCGAAGGCCACGAACATGATGATATCCGCCAGAACCAGGAGTCTTGTCATGAGAAACATACCCGCAATGGACTCGCTCAGCGTCATCAGTGAGGTTCCAAGACATCCGTCGTCCCACGCCCTGTCTTTCCAGATGAGTGAAGGAATAGTGACGAGGAACAGAGGGGATGTAAAAAAGAGCTCCTTCATCAAGAGTTAGCCAATGCTCCACGGTGAGAGTTAGGATGGCGGGATCCTCAATATGGTCCCCGAATAGAAAATCTGGCTTCTTCAAAGCTTGAGTAGACGAAGAGTCTGCGGTGAGAAGAGCATCGGTGATAAGTTGGCGTAAACAGTGACATCTTCCATCCCGTATCAAGCGACAGGTTTCGTCTGAACGATCTCTGTCAAACTGCGGGAGCGGATCAATGGCCTGCCTAACAGAAGCCGAAGAGAAGACCTCACGGCTGCAACCGGTATTAGCATGGGAAGGAAGGCTACCACCGGGAAACTCGACTGCAACAAGTCACAAAGCATAGGGTCAGAAAATCTATCTCATAAAGGTGAGATGAAATTACTCATGGGATTATTGGAGAGACGATTTCGAGTGTCCTACACCGAGAGAACGGTATGCATCATCACGCGGACAGCATAATAGCACACACCGACTCATAAGGTGTAAGACAACACGAGATCGTCCCAATATATCCGAAGACTTGAATTAGCTAAGCAAAACAAGTCTGAAAGCTTAACTCCCGCGTGAGGAGTATCAGTTCTTCCTTTATGACCCGCGGAGAGGTCAATCGGGGATACAGGAAATAGAAATTCTCACCCCCAAAGAAGGAGGCCGCTGAAGAAGAGGCCGCTGGAGCCTCTTCCTCGCTGTGCTGCGAGTGAGAGCGACTCCTGGAAGGCCGGGGGTGACGCGAAGACATCGCAAATCTGCAGTGAAAAGCAGTACATCAGATACAATATACATACACGAAATATTGAAAAAGGAAAATTAAGCACTTAGACTTGAAATCCTATAAACAAATAGGATTTTATAGTTAAAGTCTAATTAAACCTACAAATTTCGTGCCCACGAAACGATAATTGTCATTTTCGCGGTGAATTATAGTGAAATACCCAAAATACCCCTCGTGTTTAAGGCCAAATTCGGGTCAAGGGCACGCGTGGTCGGGGTCATGATCATCACAATCAATCATATAGCACCCCAATACCCTGCGAAATGGGTTAAATTTTGCAAATAAACCCTTTTGCAGAATTTAGGCAATTTTGCACAAAAGCCCCTCCACAAATTTCGGTTTAGTTCCCACATACCTTTACCAAAAAACTTTGGTTATAGGTTTGTGGTCTAAATCTTGGGATTTCAGCCCTAAATTTCAGATCTTTTGCAAATAAACCCCTTTGCATTTGGTGGGCTGTTTTGCAAATCAACCCCTCAAACAAACATTGTTTCTTTGCACACAAACCCCTTCAAAAAATTTGGCCAAATGGGTATAAAACCCTAATCCCGAATTTCAGTCTACTTTACACAAAAAAACCCCCACAAAATTTCAGTCCCATTTTTGCTAATGAACCCTCAAAGTTTCGGCCCTTGCAAATCTTGTACAAAACCCCCCAAGAGTATACTTCATACATAAACCTAGCCTACCAAAAGCAAAAAGATATAAGCTTTACAAGAAAATAAGAGGATTGAGGAGGGGATCTTACCCAAATCAAAGAGGCTTCTTCGGGCTTGGAAATGGAAGTTGAAACCCTAGCTTGAGAGAGGAGAAAAATTCAGCCGATGGGTATTCACCTAAAAAATCCGACCTTGTCTTAAGGGATAATGGGTTTTTGGAGGAGTTCTTCAATGGAGGGAGATCTTGAGGAAGAAGAAGAACAAAACTGAAAATAGAGGGGGAAGAATTCGGTTTTGGGGGAGTTTTTCTCTCTTTGAAATTTGAAATAAGAAGAAGGGGGGGGGGGACCATGAAGAAAAGGACAAAACAAGAGGGGGGACCGTGCAAAAAGCAAGACACCCCTAGGGTGTCTCGGCAAAACCGAGACACCCCAAGGGTGTCTCGGCTTTGCCGAGACACCCCATGGGTGTCTCGGCAATGCCGAGACACCCCAAGGGTGTCTCGGCCTTGCCGAGGCACCCCGGGGGTGTTTTGACCCGGTTTTGACCCCCGAACATTTTTTTGACTCCCCGATGTTTTCGAAAATGTCAATTCTTTGCCTATGGTTGGAAGTGTTGGTGAAATCCATAAGTTGACTTTCAACGATTGGAAACCCTAGGGTAGACACTGGTCAACGCGTAACCCTGGGTCAACCCCAATCAACGGGTTGCGATCAAAGTCAACGCACGACGATTCCAAACCCTCGGGTAAACGCCAGTCAATGCGTAACCCTGGGTCAACCCCAATCAACGGGTTGCGATCAAAGTCAATGCATGGCGATTCTAAACCCTCGGGTAAACGCCGGTCAACGCGTGACCCCAGGTCAACCCCAATCAACGGGTTGCGA
>BQKN01065591.1:705561-746294 GCA_022839385.1 Asparagus kiusianus | reverse complement strand
CCCAGGTCAACCCCAATCAACGGGTTGCGATCAAAGTCAACGCACGGAGATTCCAAACCCTCGGGTAAACGCCGGTCAATGCGTAACCCTAGGTCAACGCCTTTCAGCGCGTTGCGACAAAAGTCAACACGTGGCGACGAAAGTCAACACGTAACGACAAAAGTCAACCCATGCGGATTTGAAACCCTGGGGTAGACGCCGTTCAACGCGTAACCTTGGGTCAACGCCGTTCAGCGCGTTGCATCAAAAGTCAACGCCAATCAGTGCGGTGCGACAAAAAGTCAACCTACAGCGATCCGGAACCCCAAGTCAGCATAATGTGGCCGGGGTAGTAAGTTCAAAAGTCAACTGAATGACACGAGCCAAATTCAACTCACCAGTGTAGACTCGAGACTCTGACGATGGCCAGTCGATAAACGCAGTGCCGGAAAAACTTCGGTTATTCGTCAAAGCATCGGATAAACCGAAAATCGAAGGAGCCGAGAGTTGAAGCTAACCACAGGTCCCTTATGTCGATCGAAGGTTGGACCAATCATATCCAAAGTATTCCGATCTCTTCTATAAAAGAAACGAGTCCGGAACACTTTGGAGGGGGTATCTGTAGGCATCAAAAATTGCCGATAGGTCCCCACCAACAGCTCAGTGTTAAACAAATGACGATGAGCATCACTACCCGGTTCACAAGAGTTCAATTGACGTCGATGAATGCCCGAAGTGAATCGACGAGCTACGTGAGCCGACAGAGTTTCGGAATAACGGGGATACCGACTGACCGGGAACCCCATGATCGCTGTAAAGAGAGCAACGCCCTTCGTATCCTGCTCACCTCACTGATAATCCAACCCTTAGGATCTGCAGAGCTCTTCGTCAGAATTCCAACGCATCCGAAATCACTCAAATCTGAGTTCGGACGAAAAGTCAACGGCAAGTCAATGGCGGATCAACGACGGAACACCCGGTAGCACCTCGGACCACACTGAGGCACCCAGGGGTATCCTGGCGAGGTTGAAACACCCAAGGGGTGTCTTGGCAAAACCAAAACACCCCAGGGGTGTCTTGGCCAAGCCGAGACACCCCAGGGGTGTCTCGGCCAGGCCGAGACACCCCAAGGGGTGTCTCGTATAGTTTTGATGCCGAAACGCTTTTTCAAGGGGTGTCTCAAGGCGTTCTACACGACAAAATGCTTTTTGGGGGTGTCTCAAGGCGTTTTACACGCCCAAATGCTTTTTGGAGGGTGTCTCAAGGTATTTTACACGCCGAAATGCTTTTTGGAGGGTGTCTCAAGGCGTTTTACACACCCAAATGCTTTTTGGAGGGTGTCTCAAGGTGTTTTACACGCCGAAATGCTTTTTGGAGGTGTCTCAAGGTGTTTTACATGCCGAAATGCTTTTTGGGCAGCCCCTAGGGCCTCCTTGTTGGCCTATAAATAGACCCCTTGGGTTCTCATTCAAAGGGCCTTGGTTTTGGAGAGAAATTTCTGATCTTGAGCTTTAGCCTTTGAGATTTGAAATTTTAGAGAGGAGCGGCGAAGCCCTGCCGGAGCAAGGAGTCGGAGTTTTAAAGAGAGCGGCGAAGCCCTGCCGGAACGAGGAGTGAGAGTTCTTCATCAACCTTCATTCACCCCCTTCTCTTTTCCTTAGTGTTGCCCATTTGCGGTGATACTAAGAAGAGCTAGTGTCTTGTTTTAGCCGAGACATACGCTTCCAAACTTCTAGATCTCACGCGGATCGACGAAGTTCTGTTTCTATATCCCTTCGCGGATAGACGAAACTCTGCCGGATTCTTCCGGAAAGGATATGATTGACCGGTGGTCCACGGATATCAACATCCCCGTCACAGGCTAAAGACCCACGCAAGCGAGACCGCACCAAAACGGGATCTCGTGTTTATTTTCGTTAAAGTTGTAATCTTTGTTTCGTTGCACGAGTAGACCTTATAAAAAGATCGACTTTTTATCTCATTCGATTTTGTTGTAACGCTTGAAGTTGTAACAGATTCGAAAGCAATGAAAACAGCAACTTTTCCCGAAAACAAGCAAGTCCTCAAAGTCCCAAAGCTTCAATCTTTTTTAGATCTGAGCCTTGAATCCAGCAGAACTTCGCCTCCAAAATTTCCAACCTCTGACAAATGAGCCAACCCCCTCCTATTTATAGGCACCCTTCACTGTGCCCGGGCACAGGTGGCTGAACCACCTAGCCACCCTGAGGTGGCTCGGCCACCGAGCCACCTCAAGGTGGCTCGGCTTTGGCCGAGCCACCAAGAGGTGGCTCGGTTTCGGCCGAGCCTCTCTTGGTGTTGGTTTTTCCCGCCGTTGTGTCCGTTTTCCGGTTCTGTAGTCGACTTATCCGGACTTCATTCGTTGACCTGATTTGGCAGTAAATCTAGATCCTGATTTGGTAGTAAATCCGCTTTGGAGTTCGAGTCCGAAACTGATCTTGATTAGATCTTGATTCGTTCGAGTCCGCTCTTGGTTGAATGACTCGTTGATTCCTCGACCGTTAGCTTGATTCCGTACGCGAGTGGATTTATTCCGTTGTTTGCGTGCGGTTCGTTAGCCTCGTAGCTTCGTTAATCCGCTTCGTCGCGTATCACTTGGCTTCGGTGTTGTGGACTAACGATCGTGTTTGGATACGTTGCCCGATGGTTGGTTTGACGTCGTCGAGCTGTGTTAAGGGACCTATAGGCAGTTTTATACGCCTACAGATACCCCCTCCAAAGTATTTCAGCCTCGTTCTTTTATAGAAGAGTCTGGAATACTTTGGATATGATTGTCCCATCCTTCAATTGGTTACGACGGGATCTTTGGAATGGCTTCTATTCTTGATTCCTTCAGTCCTCCAGGCCATTCGGTGCTTTGTCGAATGTCTGTAAGGGTTTCGGTACTGCATTTATTGTCTGACCGTCTGTCGGAATTTTGAACTTGAAGTCGATTCTCGATTTCCTGACTTTTTAGCTCGAGTTTTCTAACCATTGATTGTCGGCGTTGAATCTTCATTTACAACGCGTTGTCTGGCGTTTGAGCTTCCTTGTGACGTGTTGTCCGGCGTCCAAGCTTCATTGCGACGCGTTGTCCGGCGTTCGACACAGTTTATACTCGTACGTCTTCTGGAGTATACACAATTTAAGCTCTTAAGGAATTATAGCGTGGCAAATACTTGAGTCACGAGACCAATCTATCGAATTGATGCATCAATGACTCGTATTTATAGAATTTTTGGCAAATTCTCAGCCATCAACGGGTTTGATGAGCCTTTACCGACTACCGTTTGAGTCGGGCTAGCATGCGGATTGTTTAAATCCGTTCCGCATGTGACGTTAAGCTAAAAGAGTTAACCCTTTTAGTGCTACGATATTGAATACGTAGACTTCGTCTTTCTCCTGTGAAAAGACTAAACAGCAACGTGTATGAGACGTTGACTTAGGATTTTTGGCAAATCCTTAGCCTTCAACGGATTTTACGTGCTCTTACCGACTACCGTTTGAATCGGGCTTACATGCGGATTGTTTTAGTCCGTTCCGCATGTGACGTTGTGCTAAAGGAATGAACTCCCTTAAACTTTGTGCTATGATGTTGAATACATAGGCTTTACCATTTGTTACGGGAATAGGCTACCCGGCGACGCGTGTTAGGCGTTGACTTTAGGATTTTTGGCTAACCCCCAGCCTTCAACGGATTTGATTAGCCTTTACCGACCACCGTTTGAGTCGGGCTAGCATGCGGATTGTCTAAATCCGTTCCGCATGTGACGTTGTGCTAACGGAATGAATTCCCTTAGACTCTTTGCTACGACTTTGAATACGTAGACTTCGTCATTGTTATGGGAATAGGCTACCCGGCAACGTGTATTAGACGCTGACTTATCCTTACTTAGGTTTTAGGATAAGATACCCCAGAATCGAACTCTGGTGTCTTTTTCTACGAAGAAAGACTAAACCGGCGGCGCGTGTTAGGCGTCGGCATATCCTTTCTTAGGATTCAGGATGAAATTCCCCATGCGTGTAAGGCGTGGATTTTGGTGTTATTAATAACAACCTGCCACAATGTTGAATATGTGGGCGAGTGTTCTTTTTAACGGTTAAGAACTAACCGGCGGCGCGTGTTAGGCGTAGACTTATCCCTGTTTAGGTTTCAGGATAAAATACCCCAGAATCGAACTCTGGTGTCTTCTTCTACGGAGAAAGACTAAACCGGCAGCGCGTGTTAGGCGCAGACTTATCCCTGCTTAGGATTCGGGATAAACTTCATATTATGAATCCTAAATTGATAAATTTTTAGAAAGGAAGAATTTTATATTCTATTTCCCGGTCTTCTTTTAGGGTGAAGACGAACCCGAAAATAAGGAAGGAAGAATTTTATATTCTATTTCCAGTTGGAAGGGAGACTTAAGGTGGGATCTCTACACCCAGAATCCGGAAAGGTGAAACTAAGAGTGGGATTTCCACTCCGAGAATCAAAAAGATTCGGATAACCCTAACTGTCGGAAGGTTTGATTACCAAACTAAAGGTAAATTTCTCATCTATCGAGAGTGAATCATGGTTTTAGTCCTAACTGTAGGAAGGTTTGACCAAGCGGGAGCTTGAGATGACCCTAACTGTAGGAAGGTTTGATCACTCGATTTGAAAGTAGACCTCTCGTTCATTGGAGGAATCAAGAAGGGATTTTTGTTGTGGTCTTAACTGTAGGAAGGTTTGACCAAGTGGGAGGTTTAAAACGATCCTAACTGTAAGAAGGTTTGATCGCTCGATTTGTGGGCCTCTCGTTCATTGGAGGAATCGAGAGGGGATTTTGGTTGTGGTCCTAAGATTTGACCAGGTAAACGGTGGGTTTAGTCCTTATCATTTTATTTGTAATGATCGGGTTATCTTTAAGAAAATTACATGTAACATTCTTTCGGGAACTTCCCGTCACATGAATTATCCACCCCCAGCTTTTCTTGCGAAACTGGGTTTATCATTGTATCGGCTGCATGATCGGGTTATCCTTAAGAATACCACGCATGGCATTCTCCAGGAACTTCCTGTGGAAGAAAGGAAATAGTTTAGACTCATATACCTATTGGAGTATCAGGGAGTAGTTTAACCTCTTATACCGGTCGGAGGATTGAGAAGCAGTTTATACTCATATGCTCTTCGGAGTCTTGCCGTTCTCAACTGGCTTACCCTAGCGTTATGACGTCGGCTTCAATCAAGGTCTGGATGCTATTCTTGAGAGTAAAGCAATCCTTAGTAGGGTGAAGGATCCTCCTGTGATATGCACAGTACTTTGGATCCGCAATATTGTCAGCTTCCTCCTGATTGACGATAGGTGGTAGCTTGATCTTGTTGTTTTCAAGGAGGGATTCGAAGATGGCTGGAACATCTTCGTCCTTGAAGGAATACTCTTTTTGGAGTTTCGGATCCGAGGTCTTTTGTTGTCTCCGGAGCTGTTGTTATGACGTTTGATTAGCATCAATAGCTGCTGCAGGTGTCTTGCCCTTACCACGGGAGACGAAATTTGAGTTCGGGGGATTAGTCGTCGATTGGCTCCTCTCGGCCTTCTTCCTTCGGAGGAAGCATTCGGCTTGTTCACCGCGCACCTTTAAGTCTTTCCAAGAGTTGGACGGTGCTGTCCCCATTGCTTCCAACACGTCCAATGCGAGGTTGTTGTGGCAAGTCTGGAGAATGAATTCCTCAGTGATCGGGTCCCGGCAGTTCATCGCCTTGTTCCGGAACCTTTTGACGAAGGTATCAACCAATTCCCCGTCTTTTTGTTTTTCATCGAGCAACGACCCGATGGATATCTCGGTGTCGTCATCGAAGAAGTTGGTGAGGAAGCTAGTCTCCATGTCGTCCCAGCTATTCACGCTTCCTGGCTTGAGGCGGCGATACCAATCGAAGGCGGCTCCACGAAGAGTGCCAACGAAGGACCGTACCATCAGAGGTTCGTTACCAGAAATAACCCCTAAGTGTGATTTGAAGTAAATCACATGCTGAGTGGGTGAACCCTTTCCATCAAACGGCGTGAAGTTGATTAAGTTGAACTTCACCGGATACGGGATTGATTCCCATTCTCTCGGGTATGGACAAGGAATGCCTGTCTTCTTTATCTCTTGAGCGAAAATCAACGTATTGATTTTGCTCTCGAGATTTTTGATCTTCAAACTTTCACCTGTATCTTCATTAGCATTCTCATTACCACCCCCTGCATTGACGGGAGGATTATTGGTATTGTGAGCTTCATCCGCATGGGCGTCCTCATCTTCCTGATTAACCTGATTATGACGACTTGGTTCGCCTTGTCGGTTTGTCAATGCTTGGATCTGTTGGTCATGCATTTCTCTCATATTCTGCATGGCCATCTGCATCTCGAACCTGAAGCTCTCCTGTTGTTTGGCCATGGCTTCTTCGAGCATCTTGGCCACTTGTTCCGTGCTTATCATAAACGACTCGTGGGGTTGTCCTTCACTGGACACTGTGTTATCTGATGCGATTGCAGAGTGAGCATCCGATTCTTCGTCTTCTGAAGGCAGTCTTGCCCGAACCCCACCATAGGTTGCTCGTATGATAGCTCCGGACTGCAGACGAGTTACACGCCGAGGTATTTTCGGAATCGGCTCGGGATTACCCTGTGTCGATGTCCTTTTGCTGGTCATGTTAGTGGTGACCCTCGGAAATTCTTCATCTTCAACCGCCGTTCTTCTTTGTCGGAAACGCCTATACCTTGGTTTTGGCGTTTCGGTACTAAGTCTTTCAAAAACTGAAACTCTTTCGGGGACTGCCTTGATGTAGTTGCAGACAATACCGCCCGGATGAGTTTCGAACAGGGGCCTTGAGTTTCTAGCCTTCGAGGACTTCTCTTTTTGGCTTTGCTCGTACCCCCAACACGATAGTACAACTCGTCAGTTTGAAGGTCAGAGTAACCTATCGTGTGTTAGCATGATTTCTCAGGCATAACGTCATCGTCATTAGATGATAATGTTTCCTTCTGAGGGCGAACTGCCTTCTTCGGGCTTTCGAGAGTCACACGCCTCGAAACATGCCTTTGTGGGCGTGAATCCTCAGTGGGCTCCTGGACTTCAATGCACAGAGTAGTGCGCTTAGTTGCCCTGATCTCTTTGTCATGTTGAGGGTTGCGGCGACCCCCAGCATGTTGAGTCGTTCGGGGCTTCTTTATCGGGACCAAACGTTCTTGAATTAGAGTTTTGCACCGCTCATTGGGAAGTGGACCGAGGCGCTCCAAAACTGACCTCCTTCTTTGGGATGATCCTACGGGATCTCCCGGAGCAGCTATGGGAATTATCGGCGATTTAGGTTGGTTCGTAGGAGGTTGAACTTTTGCTGAAGACTGCAAGGGTTGCTCTTTAGCCTGAATCGCCGCTTCATACTTCGGCCTCCATACTTGGCGGTTTGGTGGCAGCTTTTTGGCCACTTCCTTCTGCAGTCTTCTGCGGGCATCTTGGACTTGAGCCCGTGCCTGCGCTGACAGTGCGCGGCGTTTGCGAATGCGCTCCTCAACTTTCGAACGATTCTGTTTGACACGGATCCATTTATTCGTTGGTGGCTTGGAGGAGCTGCCATTCATTGGTTGTTGAGGCTGTTTGCCTCTCCTGTTCTTCAGATCCGCGTTATTGCGGATTCTGTCAGTAAACTCCATTGCCTTCGCGTACTGTCGCGCCAAGCGCTGATGTTGCCTTTGACGGGCTCTCTTCGAGAGAGTCACCACGCCCTCTGCGGCGGAAGAGTTGGCCAAAGCAGATCTGACCTGGTTGGAAGTTGGAGGAATCTCACCCGATGCGACTTTGGCATCAAACGGGGCGAGATCTTCGTTGGTGTTTTCTACATCTTCATACCAACGAGCTTTTCTCCTGGAGGAGAACTTCTTGGACTTGCGGGGGGAGGTAGATCCGGACGAGGATGATAGGTACTCCTCGAACTTCTGCTGGTCGAACTCATACTCGACCTCCTCCACGACCGGGATTGAGATCCGTGGCTGCGACGCATCGATCTCGGCAGCAAGATCGTTGGCTCCCACTGTGGTCGCCAGATTGTTCATGGGAAAAATCGTTGCTTTCTTCATCGATTCCATTGCTATCTTAAATAATCGTTTATTGGTTACAAAGATCCGGTCTTTTTATAAGATCCGGTTACAATGAGATCAAATAAAAGAAATAAAAAATTACAACTTTTCTCCTTGTTTGTCGAACAAATCACGAGCTCCTGTTTTGCGGTCGCTCGCTTGCGTGGGTTCTTTGCCTGCGCCGGGGTTTATCCATGGACCACCGTGTGATCTAGATCCGGTCGGATCTACACAGTATAACGGGTATTATTTTACCAAGGAAATAATAGCCCGGGGGATTAGTTCACCAAGGAAATAATCGCCCGATTCTCGGGATCAAAGACCAAGCTTTGATCCGAAGTATGCCTGCGTAGATCTGAGATTCGATTTGAGATCCGGTTCCTCTCGAACTCTTGCCTTATTTGGCGTTGACGATCGCCGAGCACCGGATCTGGATGAGCAAGTCCTCAAAGTCCCAAAGCTTCAATCTTTTTAGATCTGAGCCTTGAATCCAGCAGAGCTTCGCCTCCAAAATTTCCAACCTCTGACAAATGAGCCAACCCCCTCCTATTTATAGGCATCCTTTACTGTGCCCGGGCACAGGTGGCTGAACCACCTAGCCACCCTGAGGTGGCTCGGCCACCGAGCCACCTCAAGGTGGCTCGGCTTTGGCCGAGCCACCAAGAGGTGGCTCGGTTTCGGCCGAGCCTCTCTTGGTGTTGGTTTTTCCCGCCGTTGTGTCCGTTTTCTGGTTCTGTAGTCGACTTATCCGAACTTCATTCGTTGACCTGATTTGGTAGTAAATCCGGATCCTGATTTGGTAGTAAATCCGCTTTGGAGTTCGTGTCTGAAACTGATCTTGATTAGATCTTGATTCGTTCGTGTCCGCTCTTGGTTGAATGACTCGTTGATTCCTCGACCGTTAGCTTGATTCCGCACGCGAGTGGATTTATTCTGTTGTTTGCGTGCGGTTCGTTAGCCTCGTAGCTTCGTTAATCCGCTTCGTCGCGTATCACTTGGCTTCGGTGTTGTGGACTAACGATCGTGTTTGGATACGTTGCCCGATGGTTGGTTTGACGTCGTCGAGCTGTGTTAAGGGACCTATAGGCAGTTTTATACGCCTACAGTGAATAACTCGGCACTATCACTCCCGTCTCCAAAAGCTCCTGAACTTGTTTCTTGATCTCTTCAGACTCCTATACTGATGTGCGGTATAGACCTATGTTTGGCAAGGAACTCTCGCCGGTCAACATAATCTCATGCTCTACACCTCGTCGTGGAGGTAGTCCCGTGATTTCTGAAAACAAGTCCGCATACTTGGCCTTCAAATATCAAGATCTCCCTCCTAAAGCTTGCTCAAGGTGGACAAGCATATCCTACTCAGCTGCTCTTCATAAGGCCGAACGAATAATAAAACGAACTTCCTGCCCGCATTCACCAACCGCCTGGCCTGAGTCACCGTCACCAAACTCATCTCCTGCGGAAGAGATGCTGAACAAAAAATAAATTGTGCGCCATCTTTGGTGAACGTATACTTTTGGGCCTACCAATCATATACCGCGTGTCTATCCCACAAGTAAGGATTACCCAAAATAACTTGGCAAACATCCAACGGAACCACGTCGCATGTGACCTCATCAATATACGACTCATGGAGTGCAAATCTGAATGTACACTGGTTCACCACACTCAATCCTACTTCCTTCTGAATCCACCCTAATGGATAGGGCTTCGGATGCCTCACCGTCTTCAATCCCAGCTTCTGTACCAACGCTTCAGATATCAGGTTCTTCTGACTCCCTGTATCTACAATGGCATCCACCAAGCTAGTCTTGACTTACAACTTTAGAACAAAGAGCTGCTCCCTCGGGTCGTTGTCTTCTTTAGTGGCCTGTTTCCCCACCATAAGGTTGAGGCTGTTGTTGGGCTCTGTCATCCCAAGAACCTCTTTCGGACCCTATGCTATCACGTACGCCTTTTTCTCCTCCTTCTTCTTCAACCCTTTCGGCTTCAGATGAGGGTACTTATCCCAGCAACGATCAATCACGTGTCCTGTCTGCTTGTAGTGATTGCATGTCAATCCTGCCTTCCCCGAATCACCCTTCTTCTTCTCTTCCTTATGTTGAGAACCACTAGACTTGCCTCCCGATTGTTTGGAATCACCCTTCGTTTTGTTGCCCTTCTTCTGTTTGCCTTCAATGGCAATTGCTTTCACGCTCGCTTCTGCAATCGTCTTGACCGTGAACAGCTTCATCTCCTTACGGATGTAATCATTCAGCCCCGCCATGTACTTCATGAAGATGGAGTACTCGTCTGTTGCGATGTTTAGAACCATCGCTTGCTGCTGGAACTCCGTCGTGTACTCTTGAACGGTCTGATTGAACCTTTGGCGCAAGCCATACCACTTGTACCAACGCTCCTCAAGGAACCCCACTGGATAGAACTACTTCCTAAGTAGCTCCTTGAATTTATTCCATGACGCTGCCTTCTTCTCCTGTTTGTAATAGGATTTCTACCACATTAACGCGTGCCCTGACAGCTTCAATGTCGCAAACACGATATTCTCCTTGGATGAATATCCATAGAGGGTGAAGTACATCTCCATACGCTCAATCTAGTCATCGAGCTTCTCCACATTGACACTCCCATCATAGACAGGAATTTGCACTTTGAAATCTATCTTCAAATTTTGGTAATTATTTTTACCCCCTTGATGTCCAGTAGTCCTAACAATCTCAGTTCCCCCATCTGAATCAGACTTCTCGCTCTCTTCATCGGACTCGACGAGTTTCTTCTTACCCTTCGAAGAAGATTCCTCCCTTTTATCTTCTTTGTTAATGAGACCTACGAGCTGACTGAGCGTCGAACCAATCGTCTTGACCTACTTCTCACGGCATCAAATATTGTTGAGTTATCTGCTTCAGACATATTCTTCTTCCTTAAATCTTGGGCTCCTTCCAAGGAAGTAAGGATCTCACCAAGCTTCTTGTATTACGATCGAGTCAGGACCATAAACAGGATGCCCCCTTCGTAGGATCTGATCGCTCTGATACTAACTTGATACGAGTTGCCATGCGAGCACCTTTGATCGCGGAATTATGAAAGGTAGGTTGGGAAGAAAACAATAAGAACACAAGAATAACTCATGTTTGGGCTAAGGAAAATACCTTCTCTAGATTATGAGTATGCAATTTACAATCTCTCACAATCTCACTCTAGAATTGAAGAACAAGCTCTCCAAATCTCAATTACAAGTTAATCTCTCTTGATTCAACTCTCTGATTGTTTTAAATCCTAAAACAATCCCTTATTTAGGTGTACAAATGAGGGTGGCAAAGTGGTAAATAACCAAACCCAACCCAAACAGGAAAACGCGTAAAAAGAGTCCTTAACGAATTTAGAAATCTCCGATGAGTCGACTCATGAACAGTTATGAGTCGACTCATGACCTCATATGAGTCGACTCATAACTGATGAGTCGACTGGTCAGAAACTTTTGCTATCAGGACTTGATTTCTTGAGTCGACTAAAAACTGTATATGAGTCGACCCATGACTGATGAGTCGACTTATAAGGTGATGAGTCGACCGAGCAGAAACTTTTGGCAAAACGGTTGAGTTTCGTGAGTCGACTCATAACAGTCATGAGTCGACTCACCCTGATAAGTCGACTCATGTACATGTATGAGTCGATTCACAGGCTGAAATCTAGATTCTTCGAATCTTCGATTCTCTGCCTTGTTCCTCGCTCCAACCTGCGTTCCCTTGTACTGTTTGACACCTCTATTCTCATGCTATCATAAGAATCATCTATCCTCAAGCTCCCATAAGGATCGCTAAGTTCTGAAGAGAAGATACACCCGTATCAATCTTGGCTAACTTCTGTTTCGAGAGCCCCAATTTCCCGGATATAACGACCTGTGAACGCTCTAAGTCAGCCTTCGTCATCTCAAGATAACTAAGGCCTCCTCCCCTGCCTTGAGTTCCTCTTTGAGTCACTCTATTTTAGCTTCTCCCGACGTAATAGAGGATTTGAGTTGACACAAAGATGTTTGTTTCTCAGCATGGGCGGCTTTCATCTGATCCACTCGACTTTGTTGCGTTTGAATCTCAAGCCCAGCGGAGGCTCGAGTGTCGCGCCATACTTGTAAATGAGATTCTATCTTGGTGCCTATGTACATTGAAGTACCAGTGGTCTTCAACTCTTATAACCGTTAGAACTCGCACTCAACCCGGTCCAAATCACCAGCTATAGCTTGCGCCAGATCTAGAGAGTCCGCTTTCTCTATAGCATTTATTTTGGCGAAAAGCGCTGGTTTAAACTGATGGAAGGAAAGTCCCTGTCGAGAAGCTTATCAATCATCGCATTCATAAAGAATAAGAGAGAGCCGACTTCCATGCAAAGCAGAGCTTGATCTGGGTCATCATCAGATAGCAGAGCCTTGACCGTATCATTGAGCCGAGAAGACAACCCTATAAGGAAAAGAGGATATAAATACCTTTGAAATCTTAGCCAAAGTTCATTATCAACATCGGTGTAAGAATTTGCCAAAGTCAAACGATGTTTCCTCAAGTTGATGGCCCGCACATGGTTCTGCTGGCACGACCTCTTGAACTTTTAACATTGTCGCCGATGTCGTAACCGTTGACGTACCGACCTCGTTAGTTGGTCTCACGACCTCTTCAACAGGACTAATCCCCGTAGCTGTAGCAGTCGCTTCGGTCGCAGGGCTTGTGAGTTGAGTTGGAGCAACTGATGATTGAGCTTCTATGATAATTCCTGCCAACAGCAAGAAATCAAGACCCTCAGGATCGTCAGATATCCCAACAATAGTAGTGGCATCAGTCTCAATGACTGGTCCTACAAGTATGACTCCCTTACAGTTAAGTAAAATCGATAAGGGTATAACTTTCACAGAAAGACAAAATTCATACTTGCAGAGGAACCAGGCTCGATGACCGGTTCAACAATTTCGATGACCGGTTTAGCAGTTTTGATGACCGGTTCGATAGCATCTCGACAAGTTTGTTCTGACAACATCTCGTCGAACAGCCTGTCGTCAGGGACCGAAGGATCTTGTATGGGATCAGATAGAGGTGTGTTGGCTGCATTGTGAAAGGTTCCTTTATCACTGGGGTCTTTCATCAAAATGTCTACAGAAAATTCTAAGTGTTAAGACACGGAAAGGAAAGTTGAAAATTAACAAAGAAAGGGGATTGAATCTACCTCCGGTGGTAATAGCATGCTCTTCGGTCCCAACATCAGCAATGACCTCTTGTAATTTTTCTAAACGAGCTAGAAGCATATAAGCAATTAGTGGAGGGACAAACTCTGAGTCATTTAATACCCGGTAATAGGAGTACCTAGGCTAGCAATCACCATAGACAAATTAGTTCCTACAATGGTACCTTCATCGGTGTTAGGGGCCACACTTATTTCAGCACCCACCAGATCCTGACCCATGGCCTCATCTGCTTGTGGCACGAAGCAAGATCCTCCGAAAAAGTCTAAGTCGGGAGAAGGGGGGGTTGTACATTATTGCACCTTCATCATGACCCTCTAAAATATAAAATCTGCTAAGTCTGAAGCTTGTTAGAGGAATAGGCTAAAAAGATGACAAGGGTTGGAATATTACCTTCCCCACCAATGGGTGCATCGTCGGCCACCTCCGTTTGAGAAGCCTGAGGTTTAGCATGGTGCTTAATGGTCAACTTCAGTCATTTTGTAGGTCTGGCCTCTTTAAGATCCACAGGTCTGTTTTGTGTTGATTTGGCACACGGCTTAATATGCGATCCTGCTTGAGTTGTGGCTTGAGATCGAACACGAGTGACGAGGCTACTTCTCTCCTCTTCCCCTTGGAACCTACATATGAAAGTTCAACCATCATTCTATTATAAGTAGGCAAAATTCTCCACTTCTTTCGAGCTTTAAGTCGGCGAGCTCGATCAACAATCGATAGATCCCATAGCTCTTTATAAAAAGACTCAGACAAACCTGCTGCATGTTCCTCGAAGTCGTTGTTGACCTCCATAGCACCACCAACAGCGATTTCATCCTCTTCGGAAGTCTCCTCGTCGGAAACGAACGATCCCTCTTCTACTTCCTCTATTTTTTGCTTACCCTTGCTGAGGGACCAGCAAGCTTACTATCACGCTTCCTTCGTTCTTGCAGATTTTCTCAAACCATCCTCTCGGCAATACGTGACGCAGCTTCAGCCATTAGCTCCTGAATTGACCTCTGAGGGATGGATTCATTAGCAACCATAATCCACTTGCAACATAGATATGTGAGCTCTAGGTGGAAGTCAGTATTCGGAAGACTGAATTTAGCACCAGTACAGCCCGTCACATTCCACAGCCAAGCGCGAGTACTGTCCACTAGCCCACCACGAGTATGAAACCGTCGGTTTAGATTCCCGATGTATAACTGGTCATATCCAAATTGATGGGAAAACCGACACGGTAGATAAGGCTCTAAATAGCAGCGCTCCTTCACTCAAAAAATGAGATGGTCTGGCCTTATGTTCATGAGCCATCTGAAACAGCCAACGTCAAGATAGGTCCGGTTAGTTCCAGGCACTTCCACATCGGTAAGCATCCCACCATATTTGCTGGCAAATCGAGGAAGGCATGGATTGATCACCCAACCCTTGTGCATGTGCAAGCTCTTCCTAACTTCTGAGAAGTCCCGAGCTTTCCATCGACACTCCTCGTATAGTTGTAGCAAAGGAGTGGACAAATCTGCATTAGTAGGAGGCGACATCAAATCGGGGCGATGAAGAACCAGCCACCCCATTAGATAGGTGTAAGGGAGCTCTGCCTTCGCTGTAGGGATCTTCAAGGATGGGGTCTCCTCAGTTTGAGTAAAAGCTGTAACCATTTGACGAAGCCTGCGATGAATGCCGGCAATCATTGCCGGCAAAAGAGATAAGCTCCTTCCTTAGGCAAGCTGGACAGTGGGAAATAATACTTCTATCGGCATGGCATCCGAGTTCTAATATGGCACCACGCACTTCTTCAACCAAAGTGCGATGTAACCAGCCAACAAAGTCTTGGGGTGGATGGACTTCTCCTCTTATAACAAGAAGGTCTTAAACTTAGTTCTTGCACAAAATCTACCTTGGGCACTCGCAATGGTGTAAGATCAGGTGCCGCATTTTTCAGCCAATTTGTTGATCTCCGAAGAAGTTAATGGTTTCAGTTCACAAACAGCTTCACCGTTTTTTTCCAAATTCTTGAATAGGTAACATGAGAATTGCTTCAAGCTTATTTGAGGAGACTTTTTCTATGCAACTGGGTTAGTTCCGGCTAAAGCAATCTGATAATGACACGTGAGTTCCCATAACGTGTCGTATCGAGTGGGCTTATGGATTTTCAATTGATGTAGCTCCCGGTTAGAGGGAAAATATTCCTAATACGGCATATCTCCTATTTGTAATCCGGAGACTTTATGCATCTCATGGAAGGGTAGTCCTAATTCTCCGTTCCGGGTAAGAAAGGTATTGGTATCCGGATTGTACAGCTCTATTAATCCCATGAAATGGAGAGCGTTCACCGGTAATCCATATTGAGTGGTACAAATAGCTTCATACAATCTTATCAACTTTAATTCAGCACTCCACCGGTGAAGGATATAACCTGTCATCCGGCCCTACTATGATTTGTCTGAAGAATGAGACCAACCAAAGCACCTGTAATTTTTGATAGGTAGCTCTCACCCTAGCTCAACGAGGCGATTCCTAACGGTGCGAGCTATTATAGGTAGTTCCCCTTTAGGTGGTGTAGGCGTATAAAACTGCCTATAGGTCCCTTAACACAGCTCGACGACGTCGAACCAACCATCGGGCGACGCACGCAAACACGATCGTTAGTTTGCAACACCGAAGCCAAGTGGTACGCGACGAAACGGAGCTACGAGGCTACGAGGCTAACGAACCGCACGCAAACAACGGAATAAATCCACTCGCGTGCGGAATCGAGTTAACGGGTTGAAGAATCAACGAGTCATCCAACCAAGAGCAGACTCGGACTAATCACGATCGAATCAAGATCAGTTTCGGACTCGAATTCAAAAGTGGATTTACTGCCAAATCAGAAACCAGATTTACTGCCAAATCAGGTCAACGAATCAAGTCTGAACAAATCTACCACAAAACGGACACAACGATGGAAAACGGCGAAACCAACACCCAGAGGGGCTCGGCCAAAACTGAGCCACCTCTAGGTGGCTCGGTGACCGAGCCACCTCAAGGTGGCTCGGTGGCCGGCCTAGATCTGTGCCAAGGTACAGATTTGGTTGCCTATAAATAGAGGGCTTGGTTCATTTGTTCAGGGGTTGGAAAATTTGGAGAGGCGAAGCTCTGCTGGATTCGAGGCTCAGAACTTAAAAAGATCCAAGCTTTGGGACTTCGTGGACTTGCTCTTCCAGATCCGGTGTTCGGCGATCGTCTACGCCAAATAAGGAAAGAGTTCGAGAGGAACCGGATCTCAGATCTACGCAGACATACTCCGGATCAAAGCTTGGTCTTTGATCCCGAGATTCGGGCGATTATTTCCTTGGTGAAATAATCCCCCTCGGCTATTATTTCCTTGTGAAATAATACCCGTCGTACTTCGTAGATCCGACCGGATCTAGATCTCACGGTGGTCAACGGATAAACCCCGTCGCAGGCGAAGAACCCACGCTAGCGAGCGACCGTAAAATAGGAGCTCGTGATTTGTTCGACAAACAAGAGAAAAAGTTGTAATTTTCATTTCTTTTATTTGATCTTCTTTGTAACCGGATCTTATAAAAAGACCGGATCTTTGTAACCGAAAAACAGTTATTAAGAGTGCAATGGAATCAATGAAGAAGAAAGCAACGATTTTTCCCGCGAACAATCTGGCGACCACAGTGGGAGCCACGTTGCTTTTTCCCGCGAACAATCTGGCAACCACAGTGGGAGCCACCGATCTCGCCGTCGAGATCGAAGCGTCGCAGCCGCGGATCTTGATCCCAGTCGAGGAGGAGGTCGAGTACGAATTCGACCAACAAAAGTTCGAGGAGTATCTGTCATCCTCGTCCGGATCCACCTCCTCTCGCAAGTCCAACAAGTCCAAGAAGTTCTCCTCCAGGAGTAAAGTTCGTTGGTATGAAGATGTAGAGAACACCAACGAAGATCTCACCCCGGGGAAGCATGTAATGTCTCGGGCTTATTCACTGACAGATCCATGTTCCAATAACGTAGCCGAGTACAACACGCTCCTCATTGGACTCAGTTTCGCCAAGGAACTGGGGGTCGAATATCTCGAAGCTTTTGGGGATTCTCAATTGATAGTCAACCAAGTCCGTGGAGAGTATGAAGTCAGGAACCAAGACCTGATCCCGTACCACCAGGAGGTCGTCAAAATAGCAGATTCTTTCGAAGAATTCTTTATTGAATACATCCCTCGTCTCCAGAACGCTTATGCGGATGCACTGGCAGCACTAGCAGTATCACTTGCATAGCCGCCCGAAGCTGAACTGCTAGTTACAGTAAGATCACATCAACTCTGCATACCCATATACAATATGGATATCGAAGAGGAAGATGACAAGAACATAAACGCCAAGGAGGTGAACTCAACTCAAATCGGGTCTGAGTCCCGAGATTGGTGTTTTCCCATCATTGACTACGTCTAATATGGTATTCTGCCAGGATGTAAAAGAAAGGGAATCAATCCGCCGAAGAGCACCAAGGTTCTTCTATAATGCCGAGACCCGTACATTATACCGTCGGGGGTATGATGATTTGCTACTCCGATGCCTTTCGAACGAAGAAACAGAAGAAGTTCTTAAGGAAGCACACGAAGGAGAATGCGGGGCGCATCAGCCTGGTCCCAAACTGTATGATCGCATCAGAAGAATGGGATATTTTTGGCCAACAATGGTTCGTGACGCAATCGAATACACACGAGGATGTCACGCCTGTCAAGTGCATGCAAATTATATGCACCAACCACCGGAGCGTCTACATACGTCAACCACGTCTTGGCCATTCGAGACATGGGGTATGGACATTGTCGGTCCTATTTTTTCCCCTTCAGTCAAAGGTGATTGATTTATTCTCGCAATCACGGATTACTTTTCAAAGTAGGCTAAAGCAATTCCGCTTAAAGAAGTGAAGACGAACAACGTCATCAATTTCATCAAGCATCATGTCATATACCGACACGGCGTGCCAAGACGGATCATTCATGACAACGGTCCATAGTTCATAAGCAACGCTTTCGTCAGGTTTTGTGACAAGTTCAAGATTCAAGATGTTTCGTCAACAGCTTATTATCCCGCTGCGAATGGATTAGCTGAGGCTTTTAACAAGACGATCATCAAGATCCTGTCAAAGCTCGTGAAGACCAATAAACAAGACTGGGACGATAAACTCGGTGAAGCACTCTGGGCTTATCGCACCACCGTACGCACACCTACAGGAGCTACCCCATATTCGCTCGTATATGGATGTGAAGCTGTGCTGCCTTTGGAGATTCAAATCCCATCCCTTCGGATCGCTCTCGCAACGGAGATGATGACCGAAGAACAACATCAAAAACGTCTCAAAGAACTCGAAATGTTGGATGAAAGGCGCTTGGAAGCTCAACAACACATCGAGTTTTATCAAGCCAGAATATCTAGGGCTTTTAACAAAAGAGTCCGACAAAGAAGCTTCAAAGAAGGAGATCTGGTCCTCGCTGATCGCCGACTGATAATCCTCAACTCCAAGAAGAAGGGTAAATTTGAACCCAAATGAGAAGGACTGTTTGTGATAGACACAGTCTACTCAAACGGAGCATATCGCCTCATTTCTCTAGAAGGCGTCAGACAATTAATGCCAATAAATAGGAAGTTCCTGAAAAAGTACTATCCCTAGTACATTCAGGATAACCCATTTATCGGGAAGTTCCTTGAAGAATATTACACTTAATATTCTAGAGGATAACCCAAAATCATTTTCACCATCAAAATCCCTCACTGATCAATTTCAATTGACAGTGAGTCCACCAAAAATGTCTTTCTGGTCTAAACCACCAACAAATTCCCCTCTTGATTCTTTCCATGAACAAGAGGCCCACTTTCAATTTAGAGTCTCCTTTCGATAAACGAAAGAACTCCCCTCTTTGCTCTTTGGTTAAACCTCTTCATGGTTATAACCAAAGTTGAAATTTCATTTCGATAAACGATAAACCCATCTAGATAACCGATCCTATAAAAGGTAAGCTTATTTAGATCTTCCGGATTCTCGGAGTGGAGATCCCACTTATAGTTTCTTTCTTGCACTGAAAATAGAATATAAAATTCTTCCTTTCCTGAATCAAGGAATAGAATATAAAATTCTTCCTTTCTTGTTCGGGGAATAGAATATAAAATTCTTCCTTCCCACACCAATCCTTTTCCAAGAATTTAGGATTCATCCTAGGAAGTTTATCCCGAATCCTAATCAGGGATAAGTCTGCGCCTAACACGCGCTGCCAGTTTAGTCTTTCTCCGTAGAAGAAGACACCAGAGTTCGATTCTGGGGTATTTTATCCTGAAACCTAAGTAAGGATAAGTCTGCGTCTAACCCGCGCTGCCGGTTAGTTCTTAACCGTTTAAAAAAAAAGAACACTCGCCCACATATTCAACATTGTGGCAGGTTGTTATTAATAACACCAAAATCCATGTCTTACACGCATGGGGAATTTCATCCTGAATCCTAAGAAAGGATATGCCGACGCCTAACACGCGTCGCCGGTTTAATCTTTGTCCGTAGAAAAGGATACCAGAACCTGATTCTGGGGACCTTTATCCCGAAGCCTAAGTAGGGATAAGTCAGCGTCTAATACACGTTGCCGGGTAGCCTATTCCCGTAGCAATGGCGAAGTCTACGTATTCAAAGTCGTAGCAAAGAGTCTAAGGGAGTTCATTCCGTTAGCACAACGTCACATGCGGAACGGATTTAGACAATCCGCATGCTAGCCCGACTCAAACGGTAGTCGGTAAAGGCTAATCAAATCCGTTGAAGGCTGGGGGTTAGCCAAAAATCCTAAAGTCAACGCCTAACACGCGTCGCCGGGTAGCCTATTCCCGTAACAAATGGTAAAGCCTATGTATTCAACATCATAGCATAAAGTCTAAGGGAGTTCATTCCTTTAGCACAACGTCACATGCGGAACAGATTAAAACAATCCGCATGTAAGCCCGATTCAAACGGTAATCGGTAAGAGCACGTCAAATCCGTTGAAGGCTGAGGATTTGCCAAAAATCCTAAGTCAACGTCTCATACACGTTGCTGTTTAGTCTTTTCACAGGAGAAAGATGAAGTCTACGTATTCAATATCGTAGCACTAAAAGGGTTAACTCTTTTAGCTTAACGTCACATGCGGAACGGACTTAAACAATCCGCATGCTAGCCCGACTCAAACGGTAGTCGGTAAAGGCTTATCAAACCCGTTGATGGCTGAGAATTTGCCAAAAATTCTATAAATACGAGTCATTGACGCATCAATTCCATAGATTGGTCTCGTGACTCGAGTATCCGCCACGCTCTAATTCCTTAAGAGCTTAAACTATGTGTACTCCAGAAAACGTACGAGTATAAACTGTGTCGGACGCCGGACAACGCGTCGCAATGAAGCTCAAACGCTGGACAACACGTTGTAAATGATGATTCAACACCGACAATCGGAGGTCAGCAAACTCGAGCTAAAAAGTCAGGAAATCGAGAATCAACTTCAAATTCAAAATTCCGACAGACGGTCAGACAATAAATGCAGCACTGGGACCCTTACAGACATTCGACAAAGCACCGAATTGCCTGGAGGACTGAAGGAATCAAGAATAGAAGCCATTCCAGATATCCCGTCATAACCAATTGAAGGATGGGACAATCATATCCAAAGTATTCCAGACTCTTCTATAAAAGAACGAGGCTGAAATACTTTGGAGGGGGTATCTGTAGGCATATAAAACTGCCTATAGGTCCCTTAACACAGCTCGACGACGTCGAACCAACCATCGGGTGACGCACGCAAACACGATCGTTAGTCTGCAACACCGAAGCCAAGTGGTACGCGACGAAACGGAGCTACGAGGCTATGAGGCTAACGAACCGCACGCAAACAACGGAATAAATCCACTCGCGTGCGGAATCGAGTTAACGGGTTGAAGAATCAACGAGTCATCCAACCAAGAGCGGACTCGGACGAATCACGATCGAATCAAGATCAGTTTCGGACTCAAATTCAAAAGTGGATTTACTGCCAAATCAGGAACCAGATTTACTACCAAATCAGGTCAACGAATCAAGTCCGAACAAATCTACCACAAAACGGACACAACGACGGAAAACGGCGAAACCAATACCCAGAGGGGCTCGGCTAAGGCCGAGCCACCTCAAGGTGGCTCGGTGGCTGGCCCAGATCTGTGCTAAGGCACAGATCTGGTTGCCTATAAATAGAGGGCTTGGTTTATTTGTTCAGGGGTTGGAAAATTTGGAGTGGCGAAGCTCTGCTGGATTCGAGGCTCAGAACTTAAAAAGATCCAAGCTTTGGGACTTCGAGGACTTGCTCTTCCAGATCCGGTACTCGGCGATCGTCTACGCCAAATAAGGCAAGAGTTCGAGAGGAACCGGATCTCAGATCTACGCAGGCATACTCCGGATCAAAGCTTGGTCTTTGATCCCGAGATTCGGGCTTTTATTTCCTTGGTGAAATAATCCCCCTCGGCTATTATTTCCTTCGTGAAATAATACCCGTCGTACTACGTAGATCTGACCGGATCTAGATCTCGTGGTGGTCAACGGATAAACCCCGGCGCAGGCGAAGAACCCACGCAAGCGAGCGACCGCAAAACAGGAGCTCGTGATTTGTTCGACAAACAAGAGAAAAAGTTGTAATTTTCATTTCTTTTATTTGATCTTCTTTGTAACCGGATCTTATAAAAAGACCGGATCTTTGTAACCGAAAAATAGTTATTGAGAGTGCAATGGAAGCAATGAAGAAGAAAGCAACGATTTTTCCCGTGAACAACCTATAGGCAGTTTTATACGCCTACAGGTGGGTCCTCCAATCCCATCACACCAGGGTGTAAACCTGTTATGTGTTTTCTGCCACTGAAACCCGGGAGTGAATGGTTGATGACGTATCCACAAGGGATGTTGGTGTGCTCTTCTGTCAGGGTCTATGGCATCTGTCGCATCACCGCTTGCCCCCACAATTCTGTTAGCGAATGATGATGAGGGAGCGGAGGAAGATATAAGCAAGTCGTACCGTCACTGTGTAACCACTACTCATCTTCGAGGTTTATGACGTTTGGGTCACGGAATCACCGAACATGTAATGTGTCTTCCTTAAAGGGTGAGCAGGATCCGTATCTTCAACGAACAGCGTGTCTGTAATTAACTGGTGCTTGATACGACGACCCTCCTCCCATACTAATTTAGAGAATTCATCTGGGAGGTCCAAAAAGAATTGAGAAGTGGACAGGATCGATGCCGGGTTATCAACAGCAGTGTAGTATCTACTCCCATGGCCATCTATCTCAAATGGAGAAAACGGTGTCATAGGATATTCAACTGAAACGAGTAACGCTTATTTATCAAACGCAGTTTTGAAGAAATATTAAGGCGACACGGGAGTTTGGACTCTTTTCACCAATCCGTGAGATAGAGTCATTACCTTGTAATTGGCAAGACAATTTTAACCGTATCACGAATACACAAGATAACGTACATTATCTCACGAAACGTAATACAGTAAAAATCGCCGCATATTGCCTCAAGACGTGTTTTGACCAAGCAAAACGTATCCGATAAGCATCCTCCCCTACAAAGGAGGATATCAGCTCTTCCCAACTGTCTCACCAAGGAGAACAGAGTGGGGATGTAATATAAAGGCATCCACCCCCACGAAGGAGGATATCAACTCTTCCCGACTGCCTCACCAAAGAGGACAGAGGGGGGATGTAATATGCAATATAATATAATGAAAATTGAATTCATAAGCGGGAAATTACAACGACTTACCGACGAAAGATGAACGCTCCCTCTCAGGTGACTAAGTAGCTGAGCGGCTCCTCAGGAGGCGTGATCTCCTCGTCGACGTGGCTAATCTGTAATAAAGATCAACAGCTCAGTCGGATCAAGAATCGAGATACATGAATTGAAAGACTAAAAGAAAAATTGTGAATCTTTGACTGAAATTCTACAAAATGGAATTTTCTAGTTAGAAGATACAATTAAACCTATATGACATCCCCCATTCAAGTTAAAGCAAGAGAAAGTAAGATATATAAAACCAAGAAAGCACAACATGCATGATTAATTCAAGAGCAAAATCAAGTCGGAAGTCGCAAAGCCAAACCAATGGTCTCGGCCATGTCAACATGCAGAGTTGCAAGCTCACAAAACCATTCGAAATTAGAGCATGGACGTTGACTTGAGTTTCAAAACCATACATATATGACTAATGAACAAGAGTTAAGTAATATCAAGTCACGTACACAACCAAACATCCCAAGGGCTCGATGTTGACAAAAAGTTCGAAGCTAAGCTTCACTCAAGCTTCAATTCATCAATTTCAAGACTAACAAGGCTCAAAGCTTGACAAATTAAAGCTATGGGTGTCGAGTCATATTCAAAGTCAAGAATGATACATCAGAATTCCCGCACAAATCAAACAAAGCCCAACGGCTATTCCTCAAACCAAAGACCACGATCTTATGAATCAAGCAAGCCATCACCACCACCAAGACATGTATTCGGCTATCATTCAAAAAAAAAAAGGGAGTACGACATGTGCGCGAGTTCAGTTTTCGTACATGACTACAAATCCAAACCAGGTGACCAATTGCAACAAAGCTAAAGGGTTTGGTCATGATGACAAGTCTCGAGGGTTCAATTGAACCTCGCATACAACCAAGCTTCATGCGCAAAATTCATTTAAACCTTCATACAAAATCAAGCATCCAAATATACCCCCCATACAAAATTGAGTTTCAAGGATTCGATTCGGACTCAGTACATATCCAAAGCTTAGGTGATCACTCAAATTCTTGAAGAAGAGTATCCTTGGCCATTATCGAAATTTAGGACAGGGAAGATCAAGCATGCAAGACTAAGGTAACAAGCGCAGATTAACATATAGGCAAAGTGTTTTGGTTATCCTACAAGTTCACGAGGTCATCCAAGATTGAAGCATGAGTATCGACTCAAATTTCAAGCTATATACATGGTTATGGACAATAATCAAAAGCCTCGACCATACATAGGATCGAGAACTACGGATTCAACCCTCAACATCAACCCAAAAATTCGGCTATGTACAAGTTTAGGCTCCACTCAAATACATGTACAAGTTCGGATGCAACACTCATCAATCGACCAAAGGCTAAAGAAAAAAATTCGGCCATGTGCAAATTAAGCTCCACTCACGTACAAGTTAACGAGTTCAAATCTCAGTCAACGCATAAGATTAAGCTCAAGATTCAAGCCATCAATCATCAACAATCAACCAAGAGCCAAAGTTCAGCCTCAACGATGCACAAGTTCAAGAACGACAGACTCAAGAAATCAATATCAGTCAAAATTTTCGGCCATGAACTGTCAAAATTTTCGGCCACCACTCAAGCCCAAACCCAAAAATTTGGTTTTCCCCAAGATTAAATAGTTGGGGACTACAGTTATCAAGTCATGAACACAACCAAGGCAAAAAATTCAACCATCACACAATCTAATCAAAATTCGGTTTTTGCCCAAATTCAAGAACTAGGGTTTCAATCATTGAACCAAAGCTTAGAGAATTAGCTAAAATCGAGGTGAGGACATCAAAGCTTACCTGGAAACCGAAGTAGATGAAGGATGAGCTTGGCCAAAAGAACCCCCAAATGTTCAGGTTCAAGATCGACCGAAACCCTAGCTCTCAAACCTCAGGAATTCAACTGATCGTAGAGGGTTTAAAGAAGAAGAAGATAAGGAATTTATAAGGGGGAACTTTGATCTCGTTTGGAACTCTTGAGGAAGAAGAATCCTTGAAGAAATTAGAATTTGAAGAAGAAGGAAACCCAAAATAGGGGAGGAGATAAGTGCTGGAACCGAAATAGGGGGAAGAAAGGGACTTAAATCCCCGATTTCACCAACCCGACCCGCTATTACGCGGGTCGGATCGTCGCCCGACCCGTGAGCACGCGGGTCAGATCAAATCTGACCTATGCGCACATGGGTCAGACTCGATCCGACCCACGTTCGCGCGGGTCAGACTCGATTCGGCGTCCATTTCATTGTATTCCCGCCCGCTTTCGTTCACCTTCTTAATGTTCGCGGTATTTTTGCCTATTTTCAGAATATCCGGGACCTGATTTTATATTTTTGGCTGACCTCACGGTATTTTTGCTCACTTTCAGAATATTCGGGACCTAATTTTATATTTTTGGTTGGCTTCGCGGCATTTCGCTCATATTTTAGAATATTCGGGACCTGATTTTATATTTTTGGTTAGCTTCGCGGCATTTCGCTCATATTCAGAATATTCGGGACCTGATCTTATATTTTTGGGTGGCTTCACGGTATTTTCGCTCACTTTCAGAATATTCGGGACCCAATTTTATATTTTTAGGTGGCTTCGCGGCATTTTCGCCTATTTTCAGAATATTCAGGATCCAAGTTTATATTTCTGGGTGGCTTCATGGCTTTTTGCCTACTTTTGGGATATTCAAGACCCACTTTTATACTCCCATGTAATTTTGCGACATTTTCGCTCATGTCCGAGATATTCGAAATCCACGAACACTCCAACGGGTATACGAGTCTAAATTATTTTCCATTTTTTACAGGAATTTCCTAGAGAATATTACGTATAATAATTCTTAAGGATAACCCGATAATCACCAACGGGTACACGAGGTTAAACTAATTCCCAAAACTCCCACGAGTATGCGAGTATAAACTAGTCCTCCTCAGGTCAACGCGAAACCCTAGGGTCAACGCCGGTCAACGCGTAGCCCCAGGTCAACGTTAGTTAACGCGTTGTGATGAGAGTCAATGTGAAACCCTAGGATCAACGCGTAGCCCCAGGTTAATGTCAGTCAACGCGTTATGATGAGAGTCAACGCATAGCCCCAGGTCAATGTCGGTCAACGCGTTGCGATGAGAGTCAACGCCGATCGATACAAAACCCTAAGGTCAACGCCGGTCAACGCGTAGCCCTAGGTCAGTGCCGCTCAATGCATTGCGACGCATATAACTAGTTCAAAAGTCAATAAGACGGGCTAAATTCAACCTACCAATTCCGGTTTAAAGCTTCAACAACGGTCAGACGATAAACACAGCACCGGGAAAAAATTTTAGCTATTCGACAAAATACAGAATAGGCTGAAATACAGAGAAGTCAAGAATTAAAACCAGCTGTAGGTCCTTTAACGCTAATTGCAGGTAGGGGTCTATCATATCTAAAGCATTTCAGACTCCTCTATAAAAGAATGAGGCTGAAACACTTTGGAAGGGGTATCTGTAGGCGTCTAAAATTGCTTATGAGAGCCCACACGTCAGCTCGCGCGCGTCGCTCAACACGCGCGCATCAATAAGTTCATGCGTGTCGGTCAACACGCACGCATCAATAAGTTCATGCGCATCGGTCAACACATGCGCGTCAACCAGCTCGCGTGCGTCGGTCAACATGCGCTCGTCAATCAGCTCGTGTGCGTCGATCAACACATGCACGTCAACCAGCTCGCGTGCATCAGTTAACACGCGCATGTCAAATCAGATCGCGCGCGTTGGCCAACACGCGCACGTCAATCAGCTCACGTGCTTCAGTCAACACGCGCGTGTTAATTAGCTCACACGCACGTCAATCAGCTCACGCGCGTTGGTCAAACACGCGCGTGTTAATCAGTTCGTGCGCATTCAACGTAGTCCCGCAACAACGCGTACAAGGCGGCGAGTCGACCAAAGTAGCAAAAAGTATAAGTCCCGGAAAGAATCATGCCAAAAGAGAAAGAATTCGGTAGAAGCGACGGACCCGCGCCAGCGCGGAAGACTCAGGCCGACCCGCATTGGCGCGGATCGGATTTGTCTGACACGTGCCCCCCGCGAGTCAGCAGTACCCGTCGTGCTGTTTTGACCCCCGGACGTGTTTTCACGGTTTTTAAGTGGTTTTCGCTGGATTTATCTGTTCCAGGGGTTCCCAACCAACTTGATATCATCAACAAACGTGGTTAGGCTATTGTTAACTGAAGACAAGGCCAAATCACTCATTCTCATCCAAATAACCGCACTCGAGGCCTATAAATATCAACCCCAAGGCTTCCATTTTGTAGATCTGGAATTTTATCGAGAGGACGAGGTGCTGCTGGATTGAAGAATCAAGGAGCACGAAATTTTAGCAAAGGCCAATGAGATCCCGACGAACTTCAGCACAAAGGAGAAGTCATTTGAAGGATCCGAAGCCCCGTACAACCGTTCCTTGAGATTAGGCTTAGTCTTAATCTTGAGAAGAGCTACTGATTTTGCTTGGTCGGTTTTAGCGCTTCAAGCGAATACTTCCTTGGTGAAGTAGAAGCTCAGTCAATTTTTCGACAACCGGATCTGATCCACGGTCGTCCACGGATAAACCCCGTCACCGGCGAAGAACCCGCGTAAGCAAGAGTCGATAAATGGATCTTGTGTTTATTTTTGAGAGAGTTATATTTTCTTTTATTTTTGTTCTTTGAATTTGTTGTAAACGACTAAAGTTACAATGAAATCAATCACGAAGGTGACTTTCGACGAAAACATGCAGTTGAACTTCTAATAGAAGGATGTGAATAGAAGAAGCAAGCAAAGACATTAGATAAGGATGAGAGGAAGTTATTCTAAAAATTAATTGATTGAACAGATAATGATGGGAACAAAACTTGTGTGCATATGTAATGACCGTGAAATTTTAATACTAGTTAAAATAATTTTATAATATTTTTAAATATATAATTATTATTTTTAGAAGAGTATTTGTATTTTTGTTGATTTTCATATTTTTAGTAGTAGTACTTTCTTTTATTATGAACTATGTATTTTTATTCCTAGTTTGACCGTTTTGTAATAAGGGTATGTTCGACCCATATTTTTATTATTGGCCTTCTTGTTTTGATAATTATTTACAAACAATTTACATCTAATATTGTATGTCTAGTGTTTGTGTTTTATATTTATTCTAGGCAAACAATATGTTGGAGGATGGATGGATTGCGCCATAACGATCATATCAAATGGAATTTGGCAAAATAGTGGTTGAAGCAATGTACATTCAAGTTAAAGATACAAGTTCAAGCTTTATCCACAAGTGTACCAAGATAGAGCTTCGTTGAAGATCACAAGCTTGGGTAAATTTAGTTTTAGGTGTTATATTATGTGTGTTGGTACTTTAAGCTCAATATAATATGCACACATATTTTATTGGTTTCTTTGTATATATATATATATATATATATATATATATATATATATATATATATATACACACACACACACACATAAGTTAAGTTTTGGTTTCTATGTATATTTAGTTATATATATAAATACATGATTTTGAGTTTTCAAGTTTTAATATAAAATAATTGAACACAATTGAAAATACATTTCTTATTTCATACTTATATGCATATATATGATTTTATCAATATCAATTTTATATAGTTCAATAAAATCATGTTTTAGTGCATTATATGTGTATTTTGATAAAATACTATATTCATTGTTTATAGACTTCATAATAATAGTTTATATCTTTCTTCAAGTCTATAAAATCATTTTGTATTGTTTCAAAACATGGTTAAGCTAAAATATTAAAACTCATATGTTCACATTTTTATGTTTTGGACTATTTTGCAAAATGATAATATTTTTTATTTGGGAGGTCCTTTCTAAAAACTAGTTTTTGTAGCATGTGTATTATCATGACTACAATCATTTCTCAAAGTTTTATATTTTTTGGAATTTATTTGATATTTTTAAATATAATTTTAAAATTTGAAAACACTTTCAAAACCTGTATTTTCATATATCAGTTTGCGGTCGACCACATCTATGTTTTTCCTTGAGGATCCAGCAGAGACTTTCGCGGTCGACAGGGACGGTTGACCGTCAGCCTATAAGTTCCCGCGGTCGACCGCCATGGTCAACCGTAGCTTTCTCTGGAAGTTTTCTCAGATTTGAATATGCCTCGCGGTCGACCGCAAGAATTTCACGGTCGACTGCCGCACTGTCTTTTCATTCCCAATGGCTATTTCCTATAGCTGTTGTTTGGGGCTTTTTGGTCTTTTGTTTGAGGTTTTTAGCTGAGGTTTTGGGAGGCTATAAATACCCCATTGATCTCAGTTCTCATAACAACCAAGAAGTTTTTAAAACAAAAATTTAATAAGGGTTTAAGCTTGGCTAGTTTGTTTTAAGTTTGGGGTTTTACAAAGAGGAGCTTACATCAGTTGTTGAAGAGTTCATCTTCAATATTTCATCATCCTCTCTTTGTGTTTATAGGGAAGTTTTCTTAACTCTATTTCCTAGCATTTTTACTATTATATTTCATATCAATTTTATTGCTAGTTCTTCTTGAGTTAAGTCTTATTTATTCTTATTGTTACACACACCCACATTGAGCTTATTGTATTTACATTCATAGTATAATTTGGGTTGTGGGATTGTATCATTGAGAGTGAGCTTACATTGTATTCTCATCTATTATAGAGAACAAATCATTTGTTATATTGTGAGATTGTAAGGTTTTCGGTGAGCTAGAAAACCGAGTGTGTTGTTGTAAAGTTTTCGGTGAGCTAGAAAACCGAGTGAGAGTGTGAGGTGTGAACATTGATCGGTGAGCGTTGAAAACCAACATTGTGAAATGTAAATGTTATTCGGGTGAGCGTAGAAAACCTGATTGTGATAGTGGATTTCTCCCCGGGAGTGGGGAGCGGAGACATAGGATGGAAGATCCAAACTCCATGATCATTTGAGTGTGTTTGAGTTTGTTATTGGCACATTTGCTTATGCATTTATCTTATATCGCCAATTGCCTATTACTCTTGTATATTTTCCCCTATCACATTTGTAGTTTGATTATATCACCCTTGTGTTAGTTTATATATCCTTGTATATATTTTTATCATATAGGATATATCCCATTGTTCATATTACTTATCCTAGCTCACATATCATGTTGTATTTCATACTTGCTAGGATAACTTGTTAATAGTTTTTAATTAACATAAAATCGGATTAGATTAGCATAAGACCCTAATCACCCCCTCCCTCTAAGGTCTAACATTTATGTCTGGGATGATTTACCATGGATGATATGTTTATTTCTTATTCTGGATTATCTTTATATTCTTTCTATTGTGATCGGGGACCTGTGATTGAGATTTATGTATTTGATGCTTAGCGTATTGGATTGAGAAGAAAAGAAAAAGAAAAAAAATGATAGTGTACATTTCTTCTCAATCTAATACGTCACGGGCTTGTTCACATCTTGATTCCCCGGTATTTTGGGAAGCGGGGCGTGACAGGTTTTAGTGGTGGTCCATGCAGGTCACGGTCCCGAGTTCATACTAGTAAGAATATAATGGACAATTTAGATACATATCATATTTCATCCGTAAGACTATAGTTAGCCATTATCCTATCATCTTGATAAATTATATCGTAGTTCCTATCTTATTACTTTTGACTCCGGATTTTCCCACTATTTCTTGTCTCGTAACTTCCCATTATTTCTTGTTTCTTGTCTCCTCTACTTAAGGATATCATTTCATATCTGTCCTTGGGTTCTTATTTTAATTTCAAGGACAGAATTTGTTTTAAGGGGGGTAGGATGTAATGACCATGAAATTTTAATACTAATTAAAATAATTTTCTAGTATTTTTAAATATTTAATTAATATTTTTAGAAGAGAATTTGTATTTTTGTTGATTTTCTGCAATTTTCTATGATTTAAAATCCAAGTTTTATATTTATTTAAATAATTTTAATATTTATAAATTTATTTAGTACACTAAAAATTTCTTGAATTTATCCATTGTGTTACTGATACTATTATGTATCATTTTGAATAAAACGTGGTATTATTATTATTATTACGTATACTTTCGTATAATACATTATATTATTATTTTATATTATTTTGTATAATTTATTGTATTATTACTACTTTTACATATTATCTGTCGTATTAGTACAACCGGTACGTTTTATAGTTGTAGGCGTATAAAATTGCCTATAGGTCCCTTAGCATGGCTCGGCACGATGATTCGACAAATCAACGGACGTTCGAGCGACGAGGCGATGAGGCACATAAGCAACGGAATACGTTCGCGTGTGGAACCAATCCAACGGTTCAGAAAGTTAACGAGTCGTCCAACAACAAAACGGACTTGAACTCAAACACCGAGCCGGATTTACTACCAAATGAAGACTCGGGCTATCAAATCAAGAACCCGAACAAATCAAACGAACAACCGAATCACGGACATAACCGAAGGACGGGAAAACGACGAAACGGAACACACCCGGGGACTCGGCCCAAACCGAACCAACCCGGGGTGGCTCGGCCCAAGCCGAGCCACCCCAGGGTGGCTCAGTGGCCGAGCCACCCCAGGGTGGCTCGGCATGAGCCGAGCCACCCTGAGGTGGCCCGACTCCCCCCCTTCTCTCTTGTGCACAAATGCACAGTTCAGAGAGGCTATAAATAGGGGGGGTGGTTGTTTATTTGGGAGGACTTTTTTCTGAACTTCTAAGGAGCCGAAACTCTGCCTGATTGTCACCTCAACTCGGATTTGTGAAGGCTTGGAGACTTGGACCCTTGGATTCAGTTCTTGGCGAGCACCCGCAACAAACAAGGCAGGAGTTCGAAGAGGCTAATCCTCAGATCTACGTTGTTCTACTCTGGATCTAAGCTTGGTTCTTAGATCCCGAGATTCGAGCGGTCGTTTCCTTGGTGAAACGATCCCTCCCGGCTATTATCTCCTTGGTGGGATAATACCCGTTATACCACGTAGATCTGTTTGGATCGAGATTGCACGGTGGTCCACGGTAATCAACCCTGGCACAGGCAAACAACCCACAAAGCGAGTGACCGCAAAACAGGAGCTCACGATCTGTTCGTTAAATAAGGAAAGTTGTAATTTTTCTTTATTTGTTTTGAATTTCGTTGTAACCGGCTCTTATAAAAAGACCGGATCTTTGTAAACGCAAAAAGTTGTTAACATTGAGTGCAATGAGTTCGTCAATGAAGAAGAATTTGATTTTTCCCACGAACAATCTGGCGACCACAGTGGGAGCCACCGATCTCGCTGCCGAGATCGGAGTGTCGCAGCCGCGGATCTCGATCCCGGTCGTGGAGGAGGTCGAGTATGAATTCGACCAGCAAAAGTACGAGGAGTACGTGTCCTCGTCCGGATCTACCTCCTCCCCCAAGTCCAAGAAGTACCAGAAGTTCTCCTCTAGGAGAAAAGTCCGTTGGTGCGATGAAGTTGAAGCCACCAACGACGACCTCACCCCAATCGACGTCGAAGCTGCGTTGAGTGAGGCCCTACCGACCTCAAAGAAGGTCAAATCCGCCATTGAAGGCGTGGTGACTCTCTCTAAGAGAGCCCGCCAGAGGCAGCGTTAACGCCTCGCGAAGCAATTCGCCAAGGCCATGGAGTCCGTTGACGGGGTCCGCTACCATGCGAATCTGAAGAATAAACGAGGCAAACAGCCTCAACAGCAAATGAAGGGTGGTTCCTCCAAACCATCGACAATGGAGTGGGTCCGTGTCAAACGAAATCGCTCGACGCTGGAGGAGCGCATCCGCAAACGGCGCGCGTTATCGGCGCAAGCACGGGCCAAAGCTGAAGAAGCCCGTCGGAAGCTGCAGAAGGAGGTGGTCAAAAAGCCGCCACCAAGTCGCAAGGTTTGGAGGCCAAAGTCTGAAGCAACGGTTCAGACCAAGGAGCGACAACCGCAGCCTCCGAAGATTCAACACCCGGCAAATCAATCCAAACAGCCGGTAATTTCTGTAACTGCTCAGGGAGATCCCGCAGGACCATCCCAGAAGAGAAAGTCTGTTTTGGAGCGCCTCGGCCCACTTCCGAAGGAACGAGGTAAAGCTCCAGTCCAAGAACGCTTGGGGCCAATGAAGAAGTCCCAAATAATGCAACATGCTGGGGGTTGCTGCAACCCTCAACATTTGGAGAAAATTGTGGCACCCAAGCGCACAACCTTGCGCATTGAAGTGCAAGATCCCGCTGAAGATTCACGCCCACAAAGGCGAGTTTCAAGGCGTGTGACTCTGGATGGTCCGAAGAAGACAATTCATCCTCATAAGGAAACGTTATCATCTGATAACGACGACGTTATACCTGAGAGATCGTGCCAACACACGATAGGTTGCTCCGATCTTCAAACGGACGAGCTGTACTATCGTGCCGGGGGTACGAATAAATCCAGAAAGAGGAGCCCTCGAAGGCTCGAAACACAATGTCCTTGCTCAAAGCTCATTCGGGCGGTACTGTCGGAATGCAACTGTGTTAAGACAGTCCCCGAAAGAGTCTCTGTGTTCGAAAGACTCAGCAATTGAACGCCAAAACCAAGGCATAGGCGTTTCCAACGAAGAAGGAAGATGGTCGAAGATGGTGAGCATTCAAGGGTCACCGCAAATATGACCAGCACAGGAACATCGGCTCAGGATAACCCCGAGGCGGTTCCAGAAATACCCCGACGTGTAACTCGTCTACAATTCGGGGCTATCATTCGTGCGACGTATGGTAGAGTCCGAACAAGAGTACCTTCGGGAGATGAAGAATCAGATGCTGGCTCAGCAGTGGCGTCTGATAACACCGTGTCCAGTGAAGGACAAGCCCGCGAGTCGTTTATGATAAGCGCGGAGCAAGTGGCCAAGATGCTTGAAGATGCCATGGCCAAACAACAGGAAACCTTTAGGTTCGAAATGCAAATGGCTATGCAGAACATGAGAGAGATGCATGACCAACAGCTTCAAGCATTGAGGAACCAACAAGGCGAACCAAGTCGTCCCAACCAGAACAACCTGGAAGATGAGGACATAAATGAGGTTCGCAATGCTAACAACCCTCCCATCAACCCAGGGGGTGGTAACGAGAATGCTAGCGAAGACACAGGTGAAAGCCTAAAAATTAAAAATCTCGAGAGCAAGATCAACACATTGATCTCTGCTCAAGAGACGAAAAAGACGGGCATTCCTTGTCCATACCCAAGAGAGTGGGAATCAATCCCATATCCGGCGAAGTTCAGTCTAATTAACTTCACGCCGTTTAATGGGATGGGTTCCCCTACTCAGCATTTGATTTACTTCAAATCGCACTTGGGAGTCATCTCTGGTAATGAGCCTCTGATGGTACGGTCATTCGTCGGCACTCTTCGCGGAGCTGCCTTCGATTGGTATCGTCGCCTCAAGCCAGGAAGCATAAACAGCTGGGACGACATGGAGACTAAGTTCCTCGTGAACTTCTTCGATGACGACACTGAAATCTCTATCGGATCGTTGCTCGATGAGAAGCAGAAAGACGGGGAGCTAGTCGACACCTTCGTCAAGAGGTTCCGCAACAAGGCGATGAATTGTCGGGACCCAATCACCGAGGAATTCATCCTCCAGACCTACCACAACAACCTTTCACTGGATGTGTTGGAAGCAATGGGCACCGCACCATCCAAGACCTGGAAGGATTTGAAAGTCCGAGGAGAGCAAGCTGAGCGATTCCTCAGAAGAAAGAAGGCGGAAAGAGGCCAACCGGCTACTAATCCTCCGAAGCAGAACTTCAACCAGAAAGGGAAAGGTAAAGCTCATGTTAATGCTGTTGATGCTAACCAGACATTTCAATTGCAACCTTAGCAACAGCAGCAGCAGCGAGCGCCACAACAATCGCAGCCGCATTGGCAGCAACGGTCTCAGAAGCAAAAGTCTTCGGAGCCGAGGTTTCCTAAAGTCTACTCCTTCAAGGATGATGAAGTCCCCGGCATCTTCAAGTACTTGTTGGAGAACAACAAAATCCAGTTGCCGGCGATCGTGGATCATGAAGGAGCCACTAAGGTGACGGACCCGAAGTACTACGCGTACCACAGAGCGGTCCACCACCCAACGAAGTCTTGCTACCACCTTAAGGACAAGATCCAGGCGTTGATCGATGTAGGAGTCATAACTCCGAAACCGGCCAAGAATGTGGGAGCAAATGCGGTGTCGATCAGTTTTGGATCTGTACCTACAGATTGGTTTGAGCCAAAACGCGTCACCAAAGTCGGGATGAAGACAGTGAATGATGATCCACACGGACAGTGCCAAAAGGGACTTGTGCCTCACACAGCCCCAAACGGTGAAATTCTCTGGGTGCACCCCGACCTGATTGAAGATGAACAATGGGCCGGATCGTCATCCAAGAAGAAGTCCAAAGGGAAAGGCAAGTCTTGTTACGGAGTTTCTGCCATCCCAGGAGAAGATGACGAAAGAATCCCCGCTTTCCCACTTTCCGACGAGGAACAGGAGGTCTTTGCGACCCGGAGTGGAAATGAATACCACTTCAAATATCCATCCCCTGGCGATCAATTTGCTGAGCAGGGGGTGACAAAACGGGGACCAGCCAAGACTCTCGCAGAACTGGGGGTGATTACAGTTCCCAAACCGGTTGAAGATGCTCGACGACAGCCGGTTGACAAACAGAAAGGAAAGGGGCCCGAGGAGGTTCAGAATCCGAAGCAGTCTCGTTTCAGTCGTCCGATTGGAAAGGACAAACCGGAGAGTTCAAAAAATCCGCGTGCCTTCGACATCATGGCTCAGCTAGCTAATATTCCAGCGCGGATAACGCTGTACGAGTTGCTCCGATTGTCCAAGGAAACCAGAGAAGCCTTGCAAGAAGCCTTGGCCGATTCGGAGGCATTCCTCACCAGGATCAAACCAGCTCCCGAAGAACTTGAAATGTTAGCCCAACAGTGTAATGTGGCGGCCAAGAATCTTCCCTGCATCACCTTCACCAAAGAGGACATGCAGACGAAGAATTCAAATCATGATCGGCCCTTGTACTTCGTCGGGTACATCGGCTCCAGCGAAGTCAACCGAATCCAAGTGGATCCGGGTTCCGCTGTGAGTATTATGCCACTTCGCCTAATGCATAGCCTTAGCATTCCAGTCAGCAAGTTGGCATCTACGGGCACAGTTATTTACGGATTCAACACCAGCGGGTCAAGACCTTTGGGTAAGATCCGGATAAAGTGCCAAATGGGCGATCTGAAAACGGAGGTCACGTGCTACGTGATTGATGCTGAGACATCCTATAACTTACTATTGGGTCAGCCTTGGATCCATAGTAATGTTATAGTTCCCTCCACTCTGCATCAGTGATTGAAATATGTCAACACTGATGGAAGAGTTAGGACGGTGGTCGCGGATAAGCAACCATTCAAAGGGTATGAGAACTACTTCACAGATTCTCTCCTTTATGGTAACGAATCCGATACGGAACCATCGATCCAGGGCACGAACAGCGGAGAAGAAGCTGATTCCGAGGCCGGATTCGATTACAATGGTGGTTTTGTTTTGAATGACATTGTACCCTTTGTAATCAATCTCGACGACGATCAGTCGTCAGATGGCGGTTGTAACTGGCAACTTGCCGAAATTGAAATAAAGCCTGATTTAGAGTACTCCTTGTCTTTGGATGATGCGATAAAGGGATTATACGATAATCCCGAATTACGTATGCCGCTCCGATCATCTTATGTAATGAAGAAGCGTCTCCAGCATTCTTTCGGAACAACTCGGATTATTCCTGGTAAAACAGGAGGACAAAAAGAAGTGATTTATGGTAAAGGAGAAAATCTTCCATTGCCAGATCATTTTCTAAGAGAAGATGAAGATGATGACAAGTCTGGTCTGCACTTATCTAAGTATAGTCCGGAAGCACGCGTGCTCATGGAAAAACAAGGGTACGACTTCACACTCGGGGAAGGTTTATACTTCGATCGAGGTTCCGTGTCCCAGTCAAAGCGGCGTATGTCCCAAAAGGGAAACCGGATAATTATTACCGTCACAAGAGAGGCCTAGGCTATGTCTCATCAGATGACGAATGTGGTTGGCAAATCATAGATCAAATTGCCAACAAAGCCAAAGATGGGTATTTGTCAGATTCTTCAGCTGAGGATTCCGACACAAGTTTGGGAGAAATGTTTAAGACCTTAATGTCGAACATGACTACAGCTGATCCATCTACAATGGAGGACGACGATCAAATGTCAACGTGGGAGGACCCATGGGTTCATCACCTGAACATGCAATATGGTGATAGGTTCGAACAGAGAGAGCCACCCACCGAAGACGAAGTAGTCCAAATCAATATGGGTGATGAAGCCAATCCAAAGCCCATATTCATCAGCAGTAGTCTTCCCCCAGATGAAAAGGAGGAATTAATTGCCTTGATCAGAGAGTACATTGATGTCTTCGCCTGGAACTATGAAGACATGCCAAGGCTTGACCCCAATGTGGCAATGCACCGCCTCGACATCAAGCCGGATGCCAAACCTGTCAAGCAACAGCAAAGACGGTTTCGTCCGCAGATTATGGAAGCCATCGAGGCAGAAGTTAAGAAGTTGATCGACTCAGGATTTATCTGAGAGGAGAAACATCCAGACTGGCTAGCCAACATCGTTCCCGTCATGAAGAAAAATGGCAAGATCAGGATTTGCATCGACTTCAGGAATTTGAATGAAGCATGTCCAAAAGATGATTTTCCTCTCCCGATCACGGATGTCATTATTGACAATACATGCAGATTCGAGAGAATGTCCTTCATGGACGGCTTTTCAGGGTATAATCAAATCAAGATGCACCCGGATGACGAGAAGCATACAGCATTCAGAACGCCCCTCGGTGTCTTCTGCTACACGGTGATGCCGTTAGGTCTGAAGAATGCAGGTGCTACGTACCAACGAGCGATGACTAAGATCTTCCAGAAACACCTCAGGAAAACAGTTGAATGCTACGTTGATGATTTGGTGGTAAAAAGCCGCAACAAAGAAGATCACATCAAAGACTTGAGAACAATGTTTGATCTCATGCGGAATCATCAGTTGAAGATGAATCCCACAAAATCCTTCCTCGGAATGTCCAGCGGAAAATTCCTTGGATTCGTCGTCACCACTAAGGGTATACACGTTGACCCAGACAAGGTAAAGGCGATAAATGAATTGCAACCCCTGAGGAATCTAAGAGAGCTCAGAGGATTGCAAGGACGTTTAGCTTACATTAGGCGGTTCATCTCGAATCTTTCTGGGAAATGCCAACCGTTTTCTAAGCTAAACAAGAAGGGCGTGTCATTTATCTGGGATGATGCTTGCCAAAAAGCATTTGAAGATATCAAGGCATATCTGATGAATCCCCCTGTTCTTGTTGCACCAAAATCAGGTAAACCGTTCTTGATTTACATCAAGGTGATGAACCATTCGATAAGTGCTTTATTGGCACAAGACGATGATAATGGTCATGAACAGGCAGTCTATTATCTAAGTCGAACCTTGATAGGTGCCGAGTCTCGATACCCGATGATCGAGAAAGAATGTCTCGCATTAGTATTTGCAGTACAAAAGATGCGACATTACTTGGTAGGCCAGACGATTTACGTCATCGCTAATGTTAATCCGGTACGGGTATTCATGACTCAACCGGGTTCGATGAATTGGCGGTTAGCAAAGTGGGCCCTTCTCTTGTCCCAATATGATTTGCACTTCAAACAGCAGAAGTCAGTCAAAGGACAAGCAATTTGTGATCTTCTGGCAGCAAGTCCGACAACAGATACGGTTGAAGTGTATGATGACTTGCCAGATGAAACCCACGAGGTTAACGCCACATCACACCAACAAGTATGGCAATTATACTTTGATGGTGCTTCGAGAGCAGTTAATAAGGCAGTAACCCCTGGATGTCCTAAAGTCACCTCCGGAGTTGGAGTGGTCTTAGTTTCCCCAGGAAAACACGTAATGCCTCGAGCTTATTCACTGACGAACCCATGTTCCAATAACGTAGCCGAGTACAATGCGCTCATCATTGGACTCAGTTTCGCCAAGGAGCTGGGGGTCGAATATCTCGAAGCCTTTGGAGATTCTCAATTGATCGTCAACCAAGTTCGTGGAGAGTATGAGGTTAGGAACCCAGACCTGATTTCGTACCACCAGGAGGCCGTCAGAATGGCAGATTCTTTTGAAGAATTCTATATCGAATATATCCCGCGTCTCCAGAACGCTTATGCGGATGCATTGGCAGCCCTAGCAGTATCACTCGCGCAACCACCCGAAACTAAACTGCTAGTCACAGTAAGATCACACCAACTCTGCATACCCATATATGATATGGAGGTTGAAGAGGAGGATGATAAAAACGAGAACGCCAAAGAGGTGAACTCAACCCAGATCGGGTCTGAGTCCCGAGATTGGCGTTTTCCCATTATTGATTACGTCCAATACGGCATTTTACCAGAGGACGCAAAAGAAAAAGAATCTATTCGCCGAAGAGCTCCGCGGTTCTTTTACAATACCGAGACCCGTACGCTATATCGCCGGGGGTATGATGATTTGCTTCTCCGATGCCTTTCGAACGAAGAAGCAAAAGAAGTTCTTAAGGAAGCACATTAAGGAGAATGCGGTGCGCATCAGCCTGGTCCCAAGCTGTATGATCGAATCAGAAGAATGAGATATTTCTGGCCAACAATGGTTCGTGACGCGATCGAGTACGCCCGAGAATGTCATGCTTATCAAGTGCATGCAAATTATATGCACCAACCTCCGGAGCGATTACACACATCAACCACGTCTTGGCCATTCGAGACATGGGGTATGAATATTGTCGGTCCTATCTTTCCTCCTTCAGTCAAAGGTGATCGATTTATTCTCGCTATCACCGACTACTTTTCAAAGTGGGCTGAAGCCATTCCGCTTAAAGAAGTGAAGACGAACAATGTCATCAACTTCATCAAACATCATGTCATATACCGACACGGCGTGCCGAGGCGGATTGTAAGGACCATGAAATTTTGATACTAGTTAAAATAATTTTTTGGTATTTTAAAATATTTAATTATGATTTTTAAAAGAGTATTTGTATTTTTCTCAATTTCCTACTATTTTCTATGATTTAAAAATCTGATTTTATATTTATATAAATGATTTTAATATTTATAAATTTATTTTGTGCGGTCAAAATTCCTAGAATTAATTTTTTGTGTTATCGGTACTATTACGTAATATTTTAAGTAATATATGGTATTATTAATATTATTACAAATTATTTTATATAATACATGGTATTATTAATTAAGTGTTTTGGTATAATTTATTGTATTATTTCTATTGTTACATATTATTTATCGTATTAGTATAACTTGTACGTTTTACTGTGTATATAATTATCCCATAATTGTTTGATTTTAAATATAAGTAAATATATTTTTATTATTATTTATTCTTGTTTAATTATACAATATGGGTATTTTTCGACTATTTCATATCAACTATTATATTAGCTCAATATGTACGTTTTTATTTGTAGATAATTATTATGTAATTAGTTTAATTTTTAGATATCAGTAATTATTTATTTTAATTATTTTTGTTTAATTCCCTAAACCCTAACCCTAATATATAATATATATATATACATATGATAATCTCTCCTCTCTCTCTCTCTCTC
>BQKN01065591.1:689423-705551 GCA_022839385.1 Asparagus kiusianus | reverse complement strand
TTGTTCACGTCCCGATTCCCCGGTATTTTGGGAAGCGGGGCGTGACACGGATCATTCATGACAACGGTCCGCAATTCATAAGCAACGCTTTTATCAGGTTCTGTGACAAGTTCAAGATTCAAGATATTTCGTCAACAGCTTATTATCCCGCTGCGAACGGATTAGCTGAGGCTTTCAACAAGACGATCATCAAGATCCTGTGAAAGCTTGTGAAGACCAATAAGCGAGATTGGGACGATAAACTCGGTGAAGCGCTCTGGGCTTATCGCACCACAATACGCACTCCTACAGGAGCCACTCCATATTCTCTGGTGTACGGATGTGAAGCTGTGCTACCGTTAGAGATTCAAATCCCCTCCCTTCGGATCGCTCTCGCAACGGAGATGACGACCGAAGAACATCACCAAAAACGTCTTGAGGAACTCGAAAGGCTGGACGAAAAGCGCTTGGAAGCTCAACAACACATCGAGTTCTACCAGGCTAGGATATCCAGGGCTTTTGACAAAAGGGTCCGCCAAAGAAGCTTCAAGGAAGGAGATCTGGTCCTCGCTGCTCGCCGACCAATAATCCTCACCTCCAAGAAGAAAGGTAAATTCGAACCTAAGTGGGAAGGACCGTTTGTAATAGACACAGTCTATTCGAACGGCGCTTATCGCTTAATTTCTCTAGAGGGTGTCAGGCAATTAATGCCAATAAATAGGAAGTTTTTGAAAAAGTACTATCCCTAGTACATTCAGGACAACTCATTTATCGGGAAGTTCCTTGAAGAATATTATACTTAATATTCCGGAGGATAACCCAAGTTCATTTTCATCACCAAAATCCCTCACTGATCAATTTCAATTGACAGTGAGTCCACCAAAAAGGTCCACTCTTGATTTGGAGTCCCCTTTCGATAAACGAAAGAACTCCCTTTCCTTTCTCTTTGGTTAAACCTTCTCATGGTTATAACCGAAGTAGAAATTTCACTTCGATAAACGAAGAATTCATATTTCGATCAGATAACCAATCCTATAAAAGGTAAGTTTATCTAGATCTTCCGGATTCTCGGAGTGGAGATCCCACTTCTAGTTTCCTTCTTGCACTGGAAATAGAATATAAAATTCTTCCTTTCCAGAAACAAGGAATAGAATATAAAATTCTTCCTTCCTTGTTCAGGGAATAGAATATAAAATTCTTCCTTCCCACACCAACTCTTTTTCCGAAATTTATCAATTTAGGATTCATCCTAGGTATTTTATCCCAAAACCTAAGCAGGGATAAGTCTGCGCCTAACACGCGCTGCCGGTTTAGTCTTTCTCCGAAGAAGAAGATACCAGAGTTCGATTCTGGGGTATTTTATCTTGAAACCTAAGTAAGGATAAGTCTGCGCCTAACACGCGCTGCCGGTTAGTTCTTAACCGTTAAAAAGAACACCCGTCCGCATATTCAACATTGTGGCAGGTTGTTATTAATAACACCGAAATCCATGCCTCACACGCATGGGGAATTTTATCCTGAATCCTAAGAAAGGATATGTCGACGTCTAACACGCGTCGCCGGTTTGATCTTTATCCGTAGAAAAGGATACCAGAGCCTGACTCTGGGGACCTTTATCCCAAAGCCTAAGTAGGGATAAGCTAACGTCTAATACACGTTGCTGGGTAGCCTATTCCCATAACAATGGCAAAGTCTACATATTCGAAGTTGTAGCACGAAGTCTAAGGGAGTTTATTCCTTTAGCGCAACGTCACATGCGGAACGGATTAAAACAATCCGCATGTAAGCCCGGCTCAAACGGTAGTCGGTAAGAGCACCTCAAATCCGTTGAAGGCTGAGGATTTGCCAAAAATCCTAAGTCAACGTCTCATACACGTTGCTGTTTAGTCTTTTCACATGAGAAAGACGAAGTCTACGATTCAATGTCGTAGCACTAAAAGAGTTAACCCTTTTAGCTTAACGTCATGTGCGGAACGGATTTAAACAATCCGCATGCTAGCCCGACTCAAACGGTAGTCGGTAAAGGCTAATCAAATCCGTTAGAGGCTGGGGGTTAGCCAAAAATCCTAAAGTCAACACCTCACACGTGTCTCCGGGTGGCCTATTCCCGTAACAATGGCGAAGTCTATGTATTCGACATCATAGCACGAAGTCTCGGAGAATTCAATCTCTGAGCGCAACATTACATGCGAGCGGATTTAAACAATTCGCATGCTACCCCGACTCAAACGATAGTCGGTAAAGGTATATCAAACCCGTTGATAGCTGAGGGTTTGCCAAAAATCCTATGAGTATTATGGTTAACATTTCAAACAGAATGACGAATCATAATAAAAATAAAGATGAAAACCAGTGTCACTAAGAGAGTCAAAAGTCAAAGTACACAGCAAACAAAATCATACATCAAGCCCGTGGCTAAAAATCCGCTGGCTGAGCTTAGATAGCTTATCATCATAAGCTTGACTAAGCTCAGCTCTAATGGACTCCTCGGTAGCGGCAGAGGTCTTCGCAGCAGCCTCCACGGTCTCGGCTAGCTTCTGCTTCAAGGACTTCAACTCATCAGACAAAGCCGTACAGGTCTGCTGATCCTGTGCCTTCGTCATCTGAAGAATCCCGAAAGTCTCCTTTTCTTCGCGGAGTTCCCTTTCAAGCCGGTCTATCTTGGTTTCACAAGAGATAAGAGAAGAATCGAGCTCGGCAAGTGAAGATAATCTGGTAGCAAGGCCGGTCTCAACTCGAGCTACTCGATCTCGCTGCGTATGAATCTCAAACTCAGCAAGAATCTGAGTCTCGCGCAGTGACTGTAAACGGGTCTCCAGCTCAGCAGTGACAAATGAAGAGGCACCGGTATCTCGAAGCTCACGAAATATCTGAAGTTCCTGCTCTAGGCAGTCGAGATCGTCAACTATGGCCTTCGCCAAATCTGGATATCCTGCTTCCCTTATCAAATTAACTCTGGAATTAAGGAGAGGTCTAAACTGGTGAAGTGAAAGTCCGCCGTGGAAGAGCTTGCCAATCATAGCATTCACAAAGGAGAAGAAGGAGCGAACTTCTATGCAGATAACGACCTTGTCAGGATCGTCGTCAGATAACAACTCCTCCACTAAGACATGAAGACGAGAAGAACGCCCTACACAAAAAAGGGAGAAGTCCGTCAAAAGTCTTAATAAGAAAAAGGAATAGCACTCTTCAATGAGTTGACTTATACCTTCTTCCCCTTGAGCTGCTGGGGGTGGTGCAGATGTAACCGCTATGGATGCATCAACTGGTGCAGTTGGTCTCGCAGCCGGCTCAACAGGGTCTCTCTCAACAAAAGCTCCTGTCAAATTCAAAATTCGCAAAGGCGTTACATTATAGCTGTATTAGTCAAAATCGGCTAGTCCTATAATCAACTCAGAAGGAGGCACATACCTTCAAAGGAACCATCCTCAGGATTGTTAGCGAAGGTGGACTCGAAAAACATATCCCCAGGTAACTGATCATCGATCTGAGGAGAGCTATATATGTAGTGCATCATAGGAGTGTCCGCAAATAGGCTTCCCTCGTCAAAGTCATCAATCGAGAAGTCTGACACAAGAGAATGTAAATGTCAAAGAAGAATGAAGAGACTACAACCAATAAAGAGGAGTTACCTTGCACGGGTGCATTAGCCTCTTCATTTCTAGGATCCGCGTTCGTCTCCTGCAAGTCATCTGAAGGAGCAAGAGTGTCAGCAGCTTCTGTAGGCTTCTCTACATGGGGTAGTGGGTCGGACTCATCGGGAGATACGGGAATGGGATCGAGACTCATCTCTCTCTCTCCACACACTCCTATATAAAGATGGAAAAGCATGAGTCAATGTTCTGAATAACCAAGAGAATGGTTCACAGGGTAGACGTTACCTCCGTCACTAGCAGGATCGTCACCAGCCAGGTCCATATCGGAAGCTCGGGAAGTTACACGAGGTTTGCGGGCTAATCTCTTCCGCCTAGCAGTGGGGATCGAAGGTCTCGCCTGAGGAGGACGGAACTCTTCATCCTGATCAACTGTGGTCCCTGAAACATCAAACCATAATCAGTTTCAATATTTCTGGAAGATAGAAGGAAAAGATGAATCGCAAACCTTGCTCGGAAGAGTCTTCATAATTTTCAGGGTCTCCGCCTGAAACCTCGTCTGCAGAATGAAAGGTCCTCTGTCCCTCTTCATCAAGCCGACGAGTCTTGTTTCGCGTCCTCTGTGCCCGAGCGTTCTCCCGAATCCTAACGGAATCAATCTGAGAAGCCTCCTCAACCTCTATCTCTGCAATCGGCTTCACGGGGACAGTCTTATTCGCTGCTAGCAACCATTTGCAGCTTAAGAAGGTAAGGTTCAACTGCCGATCAATACTCGGGAGACTGAATTTGGCACTAGTGCAGCCGGTCACGGTCCACAACCACGCACGAAGACCGTCTACTAAACCACTATGGGTACAAAGCTGCTGACGAGGATTCCCGACGTAAAGCTGATCATAGCCAAACTGGCGAGCGAATCGGCAGGGTAGATACGGCTCTATGAAGCACTGATCCCTCACCCGAAAAGTCAGATAGCCGGGCCTAATGTTCACCAGCCAGTTGAAGCAGCCGATGTCTAAGTGGGTCCGATACTCTCCCGACCTCTCCTCATCTATCAAACACTCGCCGTATCGACCGGAGAACTGCGGAAAACAAGTGGAAAATGCCCAACACTTGTCATCGGAAAATCCACGGCCCTCCCACCTGCCATTCTCAAGCAACTGTAACAGGGGGACAGAGTGGTCTGTAGCGTTCGGCACCGACATCATATCTGAGCGATGAAGGACGAACCAAGCCATCAAATAGGCGTACGGGAGCTCCACCTTGAGAGTAGGAATCTGACCTGGCAAATCAGTCTCCTTCCGTGTGAAGGCACTGGAAAGCTGCCGAAGTCCTCGGTGAATATTAGCCACCATCACCGGAAGAAGTGAGAGTTCTTTCTTATAGGCAAGCTGAACTGCTGGGTAGAGTACCTCCAAAGGCAAGGCATCGCCAGACTGGTATGGAACCACGCACTTCTTCAACCAGATAGCAAGAAAGCCGGCAAGAAGAGTCATCGGTCGAATCGGTGCGGTAGCATGCCACAAGAATGACTGGAACTTGGTCTTCGCGGGAAAGCCACCCTCAGGACTGCTAATGGTGTAAGAGTGAGCGTCAATTTTCTTCAGTAGACTGTTCACTTCTGAAGGAGTAAGTGGGGCCAACTCACAAATATCCTCGCCAGAGCTGCTCTCCAAATTCTTGAACAAGTAGTTCGCAAATTGCTTCAGACTCACACATACATTGGTCCTCTTGGCTAAAGGCTCAGACTGCGCCAAAGCGATGTGGTAATGACAAGTGAGATCCCATAGAGTCTCGTAACGGTCGGGCATGCGATCCTTCAGCTGACTCAACTCATGACTAGAAGGGAAATACTCCTGATACAACATCTGTCCCATGGGCAAGCCAGAAATCCTATGCATCTCATGGAGGACCAGACCCAACTCCCCTTGCCGGGTCAGAAAAGTGTTCGAGTCTGGATTATAAAGCTCGAACAAAGCGCAGAAGTGCCTCGCGCTGATCGGCAGGCCATACATGGTGGCACGGATAGCTGCATACAAGCCACAAGCATGCAACTCTTCCCCCCATCGGCTCAAGACATATGTCGTCATACGGGTCCACCAAAACTTGTCCAAAGAATGGACCCAACCATAAAACCTGTGACAAGTAGCGGGCATCTCACGTCCGAGGGCAGCAAGACGGTTCCTCAAAGTAGAAGCGGTGGCGAGGAGCTCGTTACGTGGCGGCGCATCTAATCCCACCACTCCGGGATGCAGTCTAGTGATATGACTCCTGCTTGAGCCAGGAACTACCTGATGTGTGACATAACCGCAATGGACGCTCTCATGATCCTCAGTCAAACGCCACGACATCTCCCGCGTCACGGCCTGACGCCTGAGCTCAGTCAGCGAGCGATGTCGAGGAATCTCCGGCAAGTATATGAAGCCATTGCCGGTCTTGTGAAGCCACTGCTCAGTATCAATGAATACGGCTTCTGGGTCATCGACAGAATCACCAAACAGGAAGTCGCTCTTCTGAAGAGGCTGAGTAGAGCTGGCGTCCTTCACAAAAGGCGCATCTGTGATCAGCTGGCGAATAGCTCGGTGACCACCTTCCCTCACCACTTGGGCAACCTCAGTCGACGTGCCCGAAGCAAACTGAGGAGTAGCTAGAATAGGGGAAGGATCGTCGGAGGTCGAGTAATACTCGCCACGACGCCCATATACAGCGTGGGATGAGAATGATCCAGAAGGGTACCCCACTGCAAAAGAGACAGTTAAACACTGGTTAGTCTCGATTATAAAAGGAAATTGAACTCATCTTACAAATAGTTACGATAGAGTCATTGCCTTATAAAGGGTGAGACGATTTGGTCACATTGTGCAATCACAACACAGGGTATGTCGACAACATATCCCTGCCTTATAAAGCGCAATGTAGCGTCAAATCGCCCCCTTTAATTTTGAGATATGGTTTTGACCAAGCAAAACATATCTTTGAAGCGTCGATCCTCACCAAGGAGAATCAAGGCTCTTCCCGATTGCCTCGCCAAGGAGAACAACGTGGGGTAAAATGGACCAATTTGCAAATTTTTAAGAAAAGAGGGGTTAATTTGCAAAATTCCCAAATATGACAAAAGCGTCGATCCTCACCAAGGAGAATCAAGGCTCTTCCCGATTGCCTCGCCAAGGAGAACAACGTGGGGTAAAAGAACTAATTTGCAAATTTCCAAGAAAATAGGGACTAATTTGTAAATTTTCAAATACTGCCAAAAATAGCTCACCAGCATAAGAAGGAGTCGCGCCATCGGCCGACATAGCAGGGGAATGACCTCTCGAAGGACGCGACATGACAAGCTGCAAAATAAATTGAGAAAGGTCAGATCTAAAAAAAAAGATTACTTTTTTTATCAGATCTACCCCCCTGAAAGAGAAGCTCGAGGCGTCAAATCACACCCTCAACCCTCACATATAATCCCACAAATGCATAAATTAAATTGAGCATGAAAAAGATCAAAATTATGGAGGATTTACCTGAAGAAAGGCTCGAGATCCAACAAAGATGAGACCTTTTAGGAAACTTGCACCACGTGCTCGAGGGGCCTGAGAGGAATTTTAAAAAATGGTTTTTCGAGGGATTTTTCAGTCCAAGATCAAAAGGAAGCCTAGATCTGGGATAACTATCAAAGTTTCGAGGAGAAAAGACGCTCGAGGGAAAAGAAATTCAAAAAAGAGGGGACAAGGGGGGCCGGCCCTAGAGAGAGGAAGGAAAAAGAGAAAAAGAAAGAAAAATGGACCCCTTTTATAATGTGGACCAAGTTGAACCGGACCGGACCAAGTTGAACCGAACCGGACCAGTCCAAATCAGTTCAAAAGAGACTGAATTAAGCGTCGAAACGACTTCAAATCAACTGAGGGTCCCATCCTTGGTTTATTCCTGTCTCTCCCACACATTCGGAAGGAACTGAAGAAATTTTTTGAGCTAAATTACTGCCTTTTTTGGCTCATTTTCAAGCCGGTTCAGCTTATTTTGAGCACGGAATTACTCCAATAAGGTATACGAGTATAAACTATTCCCTATTTTTATTGAGAAGTTCCTAGAGAATATTTTTCTAAAAATATTCTTAAGGATAACTCAATAACACGACGCCGTACAACGCGTCGCAAAGGAAGACTCAACGCCAACAATCGAGGGTTAGTTGTACGTCGAACAAATGAGCACAAGCTAAAAGATTAGAAAATTAGGAATCGACTTCAAGTTCAAATTCCGACGACGGTCAGACAATAAATGCAGCACCGGACTCCTTACAAGCATTCGACAAAGCACCGAATAGCCTGAAGGAGTGAAGGAATACAGAACAAAAGTCGTTCCAGGTCCCGTTACACCGACAAAGGGTAGGGGCAATCATATCCAAAGTATTCCAGACTCTTCTATAAAAGAATGAGGCTGGAACACTTTGGAGGGGGTATCTGTAGGCGTATAAAATTGCTTATAGGTCCCTTAGCATGGCTCGACATGATGATTTGACAAATCAACGGACGTTCGAGCGACGAGGCGATGAGGCACATAAGCAACGGAATACGTTCGCGTGTGGAACCAATCCAACGGTTCAGAAAGTTAACGAGTCGTCCAACAACAAAACGGACTTGAACTCAAACACCGAGGCGGATTTACTGCCAAATGAAGACTCAGGCTATCAAATCAAGAACCCGAACAAATCAAACAAACAACCGAATCACGGACATAACCGAAGGACGGGAAAACGACGAAACGGAACACACTGTTTCCGGTAAAAGTTGCTGTTTTCATTACTTTGATATCTGTTACAACTTCGATCGTTACAACAGTATAAAATGAAAACAAAGGGGTTACAACTTAAACGAAAATAAACACGAGAGCCCGGTTTGGTACGGTCTCGCTTGCGTGGGTTGTTGGCCTGTGACGGGGACGTCGATATCCGTGGACCGCCGACTCTTCAAGATCCTTCCGGGAAAATCCGGCAGAGTTTCGTCTATCCGCGTAGGATATAGAAACAGAACCTCGTCGATCCGCGCAAGATCTAGAGGTTATAAGCGTATATCTCGGCTAAAACGAGATAATAGCTCTTCTTAGTGTCACCGCTAAGGAGCAACACTAAGGAAAGAGGGGTGAATGACGGTGGAGACTCCTCGCTCCGGCAGGGCTTCGCCGCTTCCAAACTCCGAAATTTCAGATCTCGAGGATAATCCCAAGACCAGAAATTCTTCTCCCAAAAGCAAGGCTAAATCAGAGCAAAATCAAGAGCCCTTGTAAATGGAGGGCTAAGGGGGCTATTTATAGCCAAATGAGAGAACCTAGGGGTCATATGGACACCCCAAGAGGAGAGACACCCCCCCTAGGGGTGTCCTGGCCAAGGCCGGGACACCCCCATAGGGGTGTCTCGGCCCAGGCCGGGACACCCCCCATGGGGTGTCTCGGCCAAGGCCGGGACACCCCCATGGGGGTGTCTCGAGCCTGCCGAGACCTGCTTGGGTGTCCCCGGTTCAGCCCGGGGTCGTGCCGTTGTTCTGCCGCTGTCCCGCTGTTGACTTTTCGTCCGAACTCGGATTTGAGTGATTTCGGATGCGTTGGAATCGTAACGGCGAGCTCTGTAGGCCCCGATGGTTGGATTATCCGTGGGGTGATCGGGGCACAGCGGGCGTTGGTCCGATTGCGGTGATCGCGGGGTTTTCGGTCAACCCGTATCCTCGTGATTCTGACGTTCTGTCGGCTCACGTAATCCGTCGGTTTGCTTTAGTCGCTCACCGGCGTCATTTGAATTTCTTGGGAACCGGGTAGTGACGTTCGATCGTCGCTCGTTGACACTGAGCTATGTGCGGGGACCTATTGGCAATTTTTGATGCCTACAGATACCCCCTCCAAAGTGTTTCAGACTCGTTTCTCTTATAGAAGAGCCCGGAATACTTTGGATATGATTGGTCCAACCTTCAGTCGGTTTAAGGGACCTGTGGTTCGCTTCAACTCTCGGCTCTTTCGATCTTCGGTTTATCCGGTGCTTTGTCGAATAACCGAAGTTGTACCGGCGCTGCGTTTATCACCTGGCCGTCGTCGGAGTCTCGAGTCTACAGCTGGTGAGTTGAGTTTGGCTCGTATCATTGAGTTGACTTTTGAACTTGCTACCCCTGTCACATCGTGTTGACTTGGGGTTTTGGCTCACTGTGAGTTGACTTTTTGTCGCAACGCGCTGTCCGGCGTTGACCTAAGGTTACGCGTTGACCGGCGTCCACCTTAGGGTTTTGGGACCGCGTGGGTTGACTTTTGTCGTCACGTGTTGACTTTCGTCGCCACGTGTTGACTTTTGTCGTAACGCGCTGTCCGGCTTTGACCTAAGGTTACGCGTTGACTGGCGTTCGCCTTAGGGTTTCGGGACCGCTTGGGTTGACTTTTGTTGTCACGTGTTGACTTTCGTCGCCACGTGTTGACTTTTGCTGCAACGCGCTGTCCGGCGTTGACCTAAGGTTACGCGTTGACCGGCGTCCGCCTTAGGGTTTTGAACCGCGTGGGTTGACTTTTGTCGTCACGTGTTGACTTTCGTCACCACGTGTTGACTTTTGTCGCAACACGCTGTCCGGCGTTGACCTAAGGTTACGCGTTGACTGGCGTTCGCCTTAGGGTTTCGGGACCGCTTGGGTCGACTTTTGTTGTCACGCGTTGACTTTCGTCACCACGTGTTGACTTTTGCTGCAACGCGCTGTCCGGCGTTGACCTAAGGTTACGCGTTGACCGGCGTCCGCCTTAGGGTTTTGAACCGCGTGGGTTGACTTTTGTCATCACGTGTTGACTTTCGTCGCCACGTGTTGACTTTTGTCGCAACGCGCTGTCCGGCGTTGACCTAAGGTTACGCGTTGACCGGCGTTCGCCTTAGGGTTTCGGGACCGTCGAAAGGTTGAAGTGTGAAGTTCACGCATATCCTCAATCGCCGGTCGAAGAGAATGAACATCGGGGGATCGGAATAATCGTTTGGGGATTGAAATGGCCATCCGGGGGTCAGAAGGCTGTCCAGGGGGTCAAAACCCGGGCAAAGCACCCCGGGGTGCTTTGTGCAAGAGGATTAAAGGAATTGTTTGGAGGGGTTTATTTGCAAAACGGCCCATATAATTTTCTGGGGTCTAATTTGCAAAATGACCACGAATTTGGGGCTGAAATTCAGAGAGTGTTGACCCCAAACTCTTGATCGAATTTTTGGTAGAGGCACGTGGATGCAAAACCAAAAGTTCGAGGAGGGGCTTTTATGTAAAATTGACCAAATTCTGCAAAAGGACTTATTTGCAAAATTTGATCAGAGTTATAGGGTACCGGGATGTTAGATGATCAAGTATAATGACCATGACCCGAGTCACACGTGTCCTTGGCCTGAATTTGGCCTTGAGCACGGGGGGTATTTTGGGTATTTCACCAAAATTTATCGCGAAACGGCGACTATCGTTTTGCATGCACGAAATTCGTAGGTTTAATTAGACTTTAACTGCAAAATCCTATTTGTTTATAGGATTTCAAGTCCAAGTGCTTAATTTCCCCTTTTTCGATATTTCGTGTATTATATATTGTACCTGATGTACTGCTCTTCACTGCAGATTTGTGATGTCTTCTCGTCGTGCTCAGCTTTCCAGGAGTCGCTCCCACTCGCAGCACAGCGAGGAGGAGGCTCCCGCTGTATCTTCTTCAGCGGCTTCTTTTTATGGGGGTGAGAATCTTACATCTTTTGTATCCCGGATTGACCTTTCGCGGGTCATGATGGAAGAACCGATACCCCTCCCGCAGGGGTTAAGGTTTCAGACTTGTTTTGCTTTAGCCAATTCAAGTCTTCGGATATATCGGGGCGATCTCGTGTCGTCTTACACCTTACAGGTCGGTATGCATTATCACGGTATCTACGTGATAATACGTACCGTCCTCTCGGTGTAGGACACTCGAAATCGTCGCTCCGGTTATCCCGCAAGTAATCTTATCTTGCCTTTATGACATGAATTTTCTGACCCCATCTTCATGCTCTGTTGCAGTCGATTTTCCCGGGGGTAGCCTCCCTCACCATGCCCCTACCGGTTGCAGCAAGGAAGTGTTCTCTTCAGCTTCCGCTAGGCAGATCATCGATCCACTTCCGCAGTTTGGCCGTGATCGTTCAGACGAATTCTATCGTCTGATAAAGGAGGGAGGGCGTCACTGTTTACGCCAACTTATCACCGATGCTCCCCTCACCGCAGATGCTACTTCTACTGAGGCTTTAAAGAAGCCAGATTTTCTGTTCGGGGATCGCACCGAGGATCCTGCCGTGCTGACTCTTGCTGAGGAGCATTGGCTAACCCTTGACGAGGGAGCTCTTTTATATATTCCTTCCATTCCTCGCCAGTGTTCTTTTACTCACTTGGAGAGACAGGCTGTGGGGCGACAGATGTCCTGGTCTCTTACCAATGCTGCTGTCCACATTCAGTGCGGATACATTTCTCATCATAAGAGTCCCGGTTCTCTGGGGTATCAATCCATTTGCGGTCTTCGCCCCGGGATCATGGGTCTCGACACCGCACCTCCAGGCGAGGTGTCGGTGGCCGCTCTTACCGTGAAGAATCGTCTAGCTCAGCTTGGAAGACAGTTACCTCCACTGGATTACCGATGCTACGGTTGGGCTTCTTCGCCGGGCAAGGGGTGGTGGACCCGCATGACCGGCTATGTTCTGGGAAGGTGGGAGAGGGATCTGAAGGATAGTGGGTTATATGCGCCCATACGAGCTACCATGTACGGGATCCCAGTCAGTTGCCGCCACTTTTTGGCACTGTTAGAGACATACATGCCTGATAGCAACACTTTCCTCACAAGCGGCGGGGAACTAGGGCTGGCTCTTCATGAGATGCACCAGGTTTCGGGCCTTCCGATGGGGAATTGCCCGTATCAGGAGTACTTTCCTTCCAACCAGCAGTTGGATTTTCTAAAGAAAGATAACCCTGATATGTATGACACCCTTTGAGATCTCACATGTCACTACCATACCTCACTGCTCCAAACTTCTGCTCCAGCTAAGACGAAGAAGAAGATCAGCTTGAAGCAGTTCGCCGTTTATTTGTTTCAAAACCTGGAGGGTGATTTCGTTGGACCTATCCGTGAGTTGGATGTCTTGGACTTCACCGCTATTAACGAGCTGATGGAGAAGAATGAAACTCATTCTTATACTATTGCCAACGCCGAGGGAGCTTTTCCCGCCGGGACCACATTCCGTTCTTTCCTCCGTCGTGCGCAGAAGTCTATAGAGCCTCGGTCTCTGTTGGCCGGCTACCTCGCACTCTGGTTGAAGAAGTGCGTTGTTCCATACCAGTCTTCGGATGACTTACCAGTCGAGGTGCTCTTCCCGGCAGTCCAGTTAGCCTATGGGCGGGAGCTGTCCTTGCTTCCAGCGATGGTGGCCAGCATTCATTGCGGGCTCAGGGGCGTAGTTCGTGTTCTTACCCATGTGGGTTCTAAGCCTTCGACCGAGCTTACCTGCCCGAAGGTTGAGCTGCCTTATGCTTATTTGATGGCGTGGTTTGTTCTACACCGGCCTGACTTGATGTCAGCTCCCCACATCGTTGACACCCCTGTTCCTTTCCTACAACTGTTGGAGAGGAGTAGGTGGCTTGGGAAGAAATTTGAAGATGTACAACAAGAACTTCAAGTTCGTCGGAACTGGGAGCTCTTCAAGTGCTTTCCTCAATTTTCTGGACGTTATGGCGAGGAGTTGACTGATATGGAGAAACCCCGAACTAACCGGACTGCTCTTGACGTCGGTTGCTTCCGATGGCTGGTAAACATCCGCATCGGGTATCTTGTTCTTCGGGTGAAGAACCGTTGCCATATCGAGCCTTACCTTCCCTGCCGTTTCGCACGTCAGTTCGGCTACGACCAACTATATGTTGGGAATCCGAGCCGTGGTTTACAGGTTAAGGGAGGGCTTGTCGACGGTATACGAGCGTGGTTATGGACCATGGTTGGTTTCACCGGGGCTCAGTTTGCTCTTCCTTCGTATAAGCGCAAACCGATGATCACCTTCCTTAGCTGCAAGTGGTTCCTTTCTGCCTATGAATCCATAGGTGTGAAGAGCCTTTCGGAGTTAGAGTCTGAGCACTTGGTTCAGGCTGCTATAACGGCTGCTCGGAAGCAGGGGAAGAGGCCTGCTCAATCTCCTCCTTCAAGCAGAGTTGATGGAGAGCACCTTCCTGCGGATGGCGATGAAGCTTTTGAGGAGGAAATGGGCATAGACACCGACCAAGTAGAACTTGATGCAGGTTTGTCATGCTTCTTGACTCCCTTCTCCTCAATTTTGGTACGTGAAATAATCCTTGTTGTTTCAGGTGGATCGGCCGATGACCATGAACCTCTCGCTTTACGTCGTGCGAAGTTTGGTGGACAAACTTCGCACAATCGTCCCGTCGGTTCCAAGAGGGGTGGTCCTTTGAAAAGGAAGAAGATTGCCTATAGACCTCCTGTTGATCAACGCTCTCATGGAGTAGATTCCGGAGGCTTTGCCGATAGGGAGGAAGGTAACCCTCCGTTACTTTCAATATTTTGACATGATTTACCTTCTGGGATTCATAACCTTGCTTTATATTCCAGGGTTCCTCGAAGAGGGTGAACTTCCATTGCCTCCTGCATCCCCTGGTCCGGAAAACATGGCTTGCTTCGTGCAGCAGATGTGCGACGCCCTTCATGACGGTTCTCTGGGCATCGATTTGAACATTGATCTTGGGCCAGAGTATAGCGTCGAGCCCACCGCTTCTTACTCAGGTATACCTGCATCCGATAATATCTCTTTTGATTATAGGGCAAGAGAGCTCAACTGAGGGTGAATCCTTTCATGATGTAGGTTTCGAAGACCAGGGGAATGCCTCCGCACCGAATTTCTGCGGTCCTGACGCTGGGCTGCTAGTCGATATGCTGGCTGAACAGGCCGCCAGAGGAACTGCGGGACCGCCCTTTACGAGCGATACACTCACAGGTACATCATCAGTCACCAGGACTGATTCTCCTTTGACTACCGACCCTCCCCGTGTTGCAAAAAGTGATGGACTTGCAGGTATGCCGATGATCTTATCACCCTGATTCTCTTTATTTGCCTAAATTTTCATTTTGACTAATAAAGAGGTATAACTGTAGGACCAGGTGTTGTGCCTGATGCTGCTGCAGTTTCCGGGGCTGATAGTTTGCCTGAGAGCCATGTCTCTTTGCCACAGCCGAGAGATACGACTGATTTGCCTGCAGGGGTCGATGCACCCTTCATGGCTAATCCTGCTGTTATCTCAGAGTCTGCCGTGCCTCCACCCAAGGGAAGTTCCGCAAGTATAGGTATACTTCGAATTTCCTCTCGGGTTTCCTTGTCGTATTCGATAATCTCTTAACTTCCCCATTGTTGTTTACAGGAGCTCGATCATCTCTACATGAGTACGTTCGCGTCCTTTTGGCTGATACCGATCCTGAGAAAGAGATTTTTCGCGCGGACCTCAGCTTCTTCATCGCCTTTTATAATGGCATGATTGAGAAACTTCTTCTCCGAGGATACTGCTTTGACCAGTTCAGGCGTTCCTTTTCTCGCCACATGCTGATGATGAGGGAAGAAGGGTACCCAGAGTTGGCTGATTCCTTCACTGCTGATTTTACTGCTCTGGAGTCAGAGGTTCAAGAATTGAGGGATTTGAAGGCTGGTGGAGCTTCTTCTTTCATGTCCTCTCAGATGGAGGATAGAATGACTCAATGGCGTGACTTGAGATCTTCCATTAGCAGCGAGCTCCGTTCACGCGAGCACTCTGTTGCACAGCTGATGGCCAACCTGGCGAAGAAGGACACCAGCAGAGGCGAGTTACTCAGCTCCCTAGATTCCACTCGTGCAGAGATAGCTAGGCTGAAGGAGGTCTTGGGACGTGCCGAAGAGTCTGCTGCTATAATCACCGAGGACCTGGTTGGATTGGAGCGCTCTCGTGAGTGGACGCTCGACAAGCTGGGATCAACACAGGAGGGATTGATGAAGTTGCGAACTGAAGCCGCTGAGGTCTTGAGCAGTTCTGAGGATTCTGTCCGAGCTAGCTTGCAGGCGGAGTTCGAGCAGAGCTATATGGACAGGCTTTCCGGTTTAGAGTCTCATATTCTTAGCCGTCAGCTGCCTTCGGGTTGACAAACTTGTTGTTGTATGCTTTTGTCTTGATCTTTTATTAGAGACTCCTTATTTGCTTCTTTTTACATGATGTTTCTTGATATGCCGTGGTGTCTTCTTTAATCGGTAACAGACTAAACCGGCTATACGTGTTAGGTATAGACTTTGGGATTATTAGCCAACCCCCAGCCCTCAACGGGTTTGACTTGCCTTTACCGACTACCGTTTGAATCGGGCTAGCATGCGGATTATCTAAATCCGTTCCGCATGTAACGTTGCGCTAAGAAAATTGCTTCTCTTAGACTTAGTGCTATGATTTTGAATACATAGACTTCGTCTTTCTCACGGGAAAGACTACCCGGCAACGCGTGTTAGGTGCTGACTTCATCTCTGTCTTTTCTAAAAGCAAAGACAGGGGAAAGTGCTACGATT
>BQKN01065591.1:626987-673133 GCA_022839385.1 Asparagus kiusianus | reverse complement strand
GAGGCTGATGATTGTTCAAACTATGTCTAAATTTGTATATCAATGTTTGGTTGGACGTTGAAGTCGTCCCTTGCGAGAAACAGTCTGGAATATTAGTATTTCACAAATTTAATCCTTTTCTTTTTATCTGGTATCATATATCTAACTAGCTTGCTATTTTATATCATGCAGTTTTGATTGTGGAATTTTCGTTCTCTTGTATATGAAGGCTATAATCTGTAGGGTTGATACGATTCAAGTAACTACTCCTGATCACGAGTCTGATGTCATATGTGCCAGGCTTGCAGCTCAACTTCTAATAGAATGATGAGAACAGAAAAAGCAAGCAGAGATATTAGACAAGGATGGGAGAAAGTTGTTCTAAAAATTAATTGATTGAACAGACAAAGATGGGAACAAAACTTGTGTGCATGTTTATATTGTATATATTAATTTAGTTGTGTAAACAATTAGTGTGGATGACAAACTTCGCAGCAAGCTTGACCTTTCTTGTTGTTATTGTATTTCTGATATTTTTACCATCATATATCTATGTTTTATTTTGATGCAACATATATTTAACATGTTCAAATGAAAAAAATTACATGTTCACCTGAATGTCAGTAGGAAAAGCCAATATTTAACATGTACGTCCGACAAGTTAACATATTCTGCTAAAATTTAACATGTTATGAAGAAAGCTGACATAAGAACGTTATCGTATTCAGCTGAAAGTTAACATGTTCAACTAAAAGTTATCGTGTACAACTTAGAGATATTTTAGAACCGAGATAATTAACAGAAAACAGAATATCTCAACTAAACAAGTACATTATACGAAACTTCTTACATTCTTGCAGCTAATATTGTTTGAATACACAATATGATTAGTCTTAAAACTTAACAGATTACAAAAGTCTTCAACAATATGAACTTTTAGCAGCATATTATCATTTCGTTTTCCCTTCTAGCATTATCATCATCATAAATCAATGTTTTGACTTGATACAAAATATATTCACCTGAAAGTTCACATATAAAGATAAAAGTTAATAATGTTCAACTGAGAGTTAACTTGTTCAAGTAAAAGTTAACATGATTAATTTTAACCTCAACATGTTCGACTATAAATTAACATATACAGTGAACGTTAACATCTTCACCTAAGAGTTAACATATTCTAGTAAAAGTTAACATGATCGTGTTAAAGTCAACATTTTCTAGTGAACGTTAACATGTACTGCTAAAAGTTAACTGTACAGCTGAGAGTTAACGTGTTCAAGTGAAAATTAACATGATCATGTTAAAGTCAATATTTTTGTCTGACGGTTAACCTTTTCAGCACTTACCTTTTCAGCTGAAAGTTATTATAGTACCGAGATAATTAACACGATACATAAACATAATACCTTAGCTAAACAAGTACATTACACAAAACTCCTTACACTCTTGCAGCTGATATTACTTGAATAGACAATATGATTATTCATACAACTTTATAGATTAGAAAAGTATTTCACAATATCAATTACTTTGCAGCATATTATCATTTTGTTTTCCTTTCTGGCGATTTCATCATTGTAAATTAAAGTTTTGTCTTCATACAAAATATATTCACTTTAAAGTTAACATATAAAGATGAAAGTTAACATATTCAGTTGATAGCTAACATGTTCAAGATGAAAGTTAGCATGATCGTGTTCAAAATATATTGACTTTAACATGATCATGTTAACTTTCACCTGAACACGTTAACTCTTAGCTGTACATGTTAACTTTTAGCAGTACATGTTAACGTTCAGTAGAAAATATTGACTTTAACATGATCATGTTAACTTTCACTGGAATATGTTAACTTTCAGCTGAAGATGTTAACATTCATTGTATATGTTAATTTACAGCCGAACATGATGAGGTTAAAATTAGTTATGTTAACTTTCACTTGAACAAGTTAACTCTCAGCTAAACATTGTTTACTTTCATCTTTATATGTTAACTTTCAAGTGAATATATTTTGTATCAAGACAAAGCTTTTATTTATGATGATGATAACACCAGAAAAGAAAATAAAATGATAATATGCTGCTAAAAAGTTGATATTGTAGGATCTGCGGAAGCACACAATAAACACTAGAGGGGGGTGAATAGTGTTTCTTTAAAATTTTGCAAGATGAGTTATAAATTGCAAGAATAAATAACAACAATCATAGAAATTAAATAATCACAAACACAAGAGATTTATGCTGGTTCCACCACTACGGGTATACATCCAATCCCTAAGCAAATCATGCTTGAGATTTTCACTATGATTTTGAACCAATTATAAAATCAAAACCAAATCTGACCAATTTACAAGTCCCTGCAAATTACAAACAATCTCTTATCTAAGAGATCTTCTCTCACACTGAGAGAAAGCTTCTTTGAAGAGAGTACACAAATTTCTATAAGGCTTGAAGTGTTTGTGATGTGCAGCAGTGACTTAAGAACTTTTTCACTCTCTGAATTATGCCTAAATAATCATTTAGAATGATGAAAACAAAGGCTTTTTCAAATCTTTTCTTTTCTCAATAGTTAGACTAAAATTTTAAATGAAGACAACTTGAATTTGCACAAAAGTTGAATCTTATGGATGTGAATCAAAATTATTATTTTCTGATGTTAAAACTTGTTTATAGCCTCTGAAATGACATGTTTTTTAAACCCAATTAACGTCCAAAAAAGGCTATAAAACAGTCACTTATTAAAATTATGAACAACTAGAAAACGGTATCTGTAGTCGACTACAAGGCTTAGTAGTTGACTACAATGAGTCAAAACAAACTCTGTGAAGTCATATAACTGCTTAGTAGTCGACTACTAAGAGGAGTAGCTGACTACACTATACATGTGTAGTTTCTGAAAATCTGGACTAACATTGAGTAGTCGACTATAATGCCTAGTAGTCGACTATACTGTAAAATCACAAATTCCGATATTTTGACCAAGGTTTGATTAGTTGACTACTAAGAGTTATTGGTTGACTACACTGTAATTTCACAGATTCTAATATTTTGACCAAGGTTTGAGTAGTCAACTATTAAGGGTTATTGGTCGACTACTAAGGTATACATATTAGATATATGATATGTTTTGAGATTCATTATAAATTTATAAACTCTAATGGTTAACATAGGGGATTTTTATACTTAACCACACACTAAGCATGTGTTAGTGTGTTCTAGATACTATGTGTGTGTATGTGTTGTGAGTGATCACGGATTGTACATAATTTCTAAGCAAAGAAAATACAAAAATACAAAGTTTACTATTGAGTACATCTTCTTCTTTGCTTCTTGTTGCCTTGAACTCATCATGTACTTTGTTCACATATCATGAGCATATCGAATATTGTTATCTGCATTAATATTTAGTGCATATATAATACACACAGTAAATAAATTTTTATCATCAAAACTATATCTTAGGGACAAGATATCCAATATTCTCCCCCTTTTTTGATGATGACAAACAATTTATGCACATGTAAGTATATCACAAAAGAATTAAACACTTATGAACATTATATACTTACTCCCCCTGCATTAGAGCATATTAGAATCCCTAAAATCATATATATCATAATATAGCATAATATATTAATATTTTTGATACTATTCTCCCCTTTTGTCATTAACAAAAACAACTAAATATTAATTTTAAACATGCAAATATTTTATCATCATGAGCTAAGACTTCAAATAAATCATCCAAATTGTGAACGTGATCCATAACTTCATCCATAATCAATTCACGTGGATGGTTTCTAACATCTACATATGATTTTGGTAAATCATGAGTATCAATAGTATCATCAACAATAGGAGATGGTTGATTAATAAAATTATCATCATCATGATTATTATTATTAATAGTACTTACATAAGATTCATAAAAAACATGCAATGATTCTTCTATTGTAGAAGTTTTTTTATTAAAAATTGTATAAGCTTTGCTGCGCATAGAATAACCAACAAAAATACCTTCATGAGATTTAGAATCAAACTTATCTAAGTTTTCTTTTGTATTTAATATATAACATTTGCATCCAAAGACTTTAAAATATGAAACTTTTGGAATGCGATTGTAAAACAATTCAAAACTTGTTTTATTTAAAATAGATCTTAATAAAATATTATTTAGAACATAGCATGCAGTATTAATAGCTTCTGCCCAAAAATATTTAGGAAGTTTAGAATCATACAATATTGTTCTAGCATATTCTTATAGTGTTCTATTCTTCCTTTCAAAAACTTCATTTTGTTGTGGAGTGTAAGGAAATAAAAGTTCATGTGAAATATTATTTTTATTACAAAAATCAAAAAATAATTCATTTTCAAATTCACCATCATGATCACTTCTAATAGTGATAATGGTAGCGGATTTTTAATTTTGAATCTTTTTACAAAAAGCAAAAAATCATCTATAGCTCCATTCTTATGTTTTAGAACATAACTCATGTAAATCTAGAATAATCATCAATAATGAGAAATGCATATCTACTTCTATTTAAAGATACAATTCTAGAAGGACCAAATAAATCCATATGTAATAATTCTAATGGTCTACTTGTAGAAACAACACATTTAGATTTAAAAGTTGATTTATACATTTTCCTTGTTGACATGCATCACAAAAATGATTTTTCTTATTTATAATTTTAGGCAAACCATTTACCAAATTGTGTTTAGAAATACATGAAATACTTTTCATATTAACATGTCCACGTCTTCTATGCCATAATAATGAATCATCAATTGATGCAACTAAACAATGATCATTAGAATAAAAATTTATGGATAAAATATATATATCTTTCTTTCTACTTCCTTTAAATAAAATATTGGTTAAATTATTATCATAGATAAGGTATGAATCTTTTTAAAGAATAATTTTAAAATTCTTATCACAAAGTTGACTAATACTTAGAAGATTGTATTTTGAACCATCTACTAATAAAACATTATCAATTAATGGTTTGTCAATATTACCTATTGTTCCAACACCAATTACTTGACCTTTGTTCTTGTCTCCAAAAGTAACAGTTCCTTCCTTTTTGAATTGAACTGAAGACAACATTTGAGTATTTCTTGTCATGTGTTTGGAACATTCACTATCTAGTATCCACTTTTTTTTTTGAGGTACCTGAAATATAGACATGTAAGTATTTGTACCTTTTTATGTTGGGTCCATTAGATTAGCCTTTAGGAGTCCAAATCCACTTGGAATTTGGTTTTCCCTTGCTAACATAAATATAATTTGTGGAATTGCATATGTTTTTTCTTAAAATCTAAAATATAAATATTTCTTTCATACAAACTAATGTTTTAAGCTCCCAAATAAACATAGACAAAGCATGAGTATTCCTTAATAAATGTGCATGGAATTTACTAATATTTTTAGTCAAAGAAGATGATGCATGATGTGTTCTAGTAACATAATCATTCTTTTTATGAACATATACTAAACCAAACTTTTCATTAGAAGACTTTTGAAAAGATAATAGATCAGTTAAGTCTTCTTTTCCTTTGTTGAACTTATTTATATTTAAAAATAACTCTTTATATTTGAGTTTAAGTGAAGCCATATTTTTATCTAAATCTAAAATTCTATTTTTTATAATATTACATTCAGATTTAAAATAAACATTATTTTTAGTTAATAATTTATTTTAAGAAAATAACTTATTATTTAATTCCTTCAATTCTTCAACTTATGAAGAGTTTGAAGAAACTAATTCTAAACTTAATCTTTCGTTTCATTTTTCAAAATTTTATAATTAGCATTTAAATCCTTAAATTTAATAAAAAGTTCATTAAAAGCTTCTAATAATTCTTCATTGTCCAAGGATTCAATTACTTTATTTTCTTATGCTATGAAGCACATGTGTGTAGATTCTTCTTTTTCTTCTTCTTCGTCATCAGATGATGAATTATTGTTATCATCCCAAGTTACTACCATAGCCTTCTTCTTCTTCTTCTTCTTGAAGTTGTTAGAATTGGTAGACTTTGACTTTGACTTAAAAAGTGGACAATCCTTCTTTATATATCCTGGCTTATTGCAATTGAAACACAAAGAATCATTAGTATTCTTAAATTTGTTTGATTTATACTTACCTTTCTTTAGAAATCATTTGAATTTCTTTGTGATCAATGCAATATCCTCATCATCTTCTTCAGATTCTTCGTCGGAGGAGGATGCATTGAAGCTAAGTATTTTCTTGTTGATTGGTTCGTCATCCTTCTTTCTATCTTCAAGTTGATCATCATATGCCATAAGATTTCCGATAAGGTCATCTACGGTGAGGGTTGAGAGATCGTTGGCCTCTTCAATTGCCGTAGTTTTCTTCTCCTATTCTGGAGTGAGTGCTCTTAGTATTTTCCTCACTATTTCAACTTGAGTGTAAACTTTGCCATGAGTGATCAAGGAGTTTGTAATTTCTATAAATCTTGTGAACATCTCCGTGATGATCTCATTATCATTCATCTTAAATAGTTCAAACCTGTGAACAAGAACGAAAAATTTTGATTCTTTAACTTTGTCAGTTCTTTCATGTGATATCTCAAGAGTATGCCAAATTTGATGTGCTGATGTAGAGGTAGACACTCGATTGAATTCGTTCTTGTCTAAGGCACAGAACAGTGCATTCATTACCCTTGAGTCCATATTTACATTTGTTCTTTGAACAACTATCTATTCAGCGTATAGAGTGGTTGGCTTTGTAAATTCAGTCTCTACAATGTTCTAAAGGTCATAGCCAAGTGATTGAAGGTATATCTTCATCCGGCATTTCCAGTAATTATAATTTGTTCCATCAAACAATGGTGGTCGCTGTGTGGAATGTCCCTCTATAAATTGTGATGTACTTGTTGTTGCTATCTTTTACCTCGCTTTGATACTAAGTGTAGGATTTGCAGAAGCACACACTAAACACTAAAGTGGGGAGGGGTGAATACTGTTTCTTTAAAATTTTGCAAGATGAGTTATAAATTGCAAGAATAAATGACAATAATCACAGAAATTAACAATCACAAACACAAGAGATTTATACTGGTTCCACCATCCTAGGTGTACATCCAGTCCCTAAGCAAATCCCGCTTGAGATTTTCACTATGATTTTGAACCAATTATAAAATCAAAATCAAACCTGACCAATTTGCAAGTCCCTATAACTTGTAAAGAAAAGAGATCTTCTCTCACACCCGAGAGAAAGCTTCTTTGAAGAGAGTACACAAATTCCTATAAGGCTTGAAGTGTTTGTGAAGTGCAGCGTGAGTTAAGAACTTTTTCACTCTCTGAATTATGCCTAAATAATCTTTTAGAATGATGAAAACAAAGTCTTTTTTAAATCTTTTCTTTTCTCAATAGTTAGACTAAAATAAATGAAGACCACTTGAATTTGCACAAAAGTTGAATCTTATGGATGTGAATCAAAATTATTGTTTTTTGATGTTAAAACTTGTTTATAGCCTCTGAAATGACATGTTTTTAAACCCAATTAACGTCCAAAAATGGCTATAAAACAGTCACTTATTAAAATTCTGAAAAACTGGAAAATTGTATCTATAGTCGACTACAAGGCTTAGTAGTCGACTACACTGAGTCAAAACAGACTTTGTGAAGTCATATAACTGCTTAGTAGTCGACTACTAAGAGGAGTAGTTGACTACACTATACATGTGTAGTTTCTGAAAATCTGGACTAATATTGAGTAGTCGACTATAATGCCTAGTAGTCGACTACACTGTAAAATAACAAATTATGATATTTTGACCAAGGTTTGATTAGTCGACTATTAAGAGGAGTAGTTGACTACACTATACATGTGTAGTTTCTGAAAATCTAGACTAACATTGAGTAGTCGACTATAATGCCTAGTAGTCGACTACACTGTAAAATCACAAATTCTGATATTTTGACCAAGGTTTGATTAGTCGACTATTAAGAGTATTAGTCGACTACACTGTAATTTCACAGGTTCTAATATTTTGACCAAGGTTTGAGTAGTCAACTATTAAGGGTTATTGGTCGACTACTAAGGTATACAAATGAGATATATGATATGTTTTGAGACTCATTATAAATCTATAAACTCTAATGGTTAACATAGGGGATTTTTATAGTTAACCACACACTAAGCATGTGTTAGTGTGTTCTAGATACTATGTGTGTGTATGTGTTGTGAGTGATCACGGGTTGTACATAATTTCTAAGCAAAGAAAATGTAAAAATACAAAGTTTACTATTGAGTACATCTTCTTCTTTGCTTCTTATTGCCTTGAACTCATCATGCACTTTGTTCACATATCATGAGCATATTAGATGTTGTTATCTGCATTGATATGTTAGTGCATATATAATACACATAGTAAATAAATTGTTATCATCAAAACTATATCTTGGGGACAAGATATCCAACATATATTGTTGAAAACTTTTGTAATCTGTTAAGTTTTATGACTAATCATATTGCGTATTCATACAATATCATGTGCAAGAATGCAAGAAGTTTAGTGTAATGTACTTGTTTAGATGAGGTATTCCATTTCCTATTAATTATCTCAGTTCTAAAATATATTTAAGCTATACACGATAACTTACAGGTGAACATGTTAACTTTCAGCTGAATACATTAACGTTCTTATGTTAGCTTTTTTCATAACATGTTAACTTTTTAGCGGAATATGTTAACTTATCGGACGTACATGTTAAGTATTGGCTTGTCTTGCTGACATTCAGGTGAACATGTAATTTTTTTATTTGAACATGTTAAATATATGTTGTATCAAAATAAAACATAGATATATGGTAGCAAAAATATCAAAAATATAATAACAACAAGAAAGGTCAAGCTTGCTGCATAGTTTGTCATCCACACTAACTGTTTATACAACTAAATTAATGTACATAATATAAACATGCACACAAATTTTGTTTCCATCCTTATCTATTCAATCAATCAATTTTTAGAACAACTTTCTCCCATCCTTATCTAATGTCTCTGCTTGATTCTTCTGTTCTAATCCTTCTATTAGAAGTTCAGCTACAAGCCTGGCACGAATGACATCAGACTCGCCATCGGGAGTAGTTACTTGAATCGTATCAACCCCACAGATTATAGCCTTCATATATAAGGGAACAAAAATTTCACAATCAAAACTACATGATATAAAGTAGCAAGCTAGTTAGATATATGATGTTGGATAAAATAAAAAGATTAAATTTGTGAAATACTAACATTTTAGACTTTTGCTCGCAAGGGAAGACTTCAACGTCTAACCAAATATTAATATACAAATTTAAACATAGTTTCAACAATCATCAGGCTCCAACTTCTCCAACGACAAGATCCAAAAATTCCCTTCACATGAAGATAGAATTAAGATCTAAAGTTGGAGACAGTAATGTACATTATATAAAAAATGTGACTTGCTCAGGTCACCAATAGTTAGCATTATAAATTCTAAGGAATGCTAAACAAGTTTCTCATCAAAACTAACAATTATCTAATTAGGATGCATCACATACAGAGAATTAATCCTTATTGATATCAACCCCTTTTCGTGTGTTTAATTCTTAGTGGCATCAAAAATGTTCCAGAATAGTAACACAAAAAAATCCTTAAATTTTTTATTCATGTGGAAATCGCAATCCTTAACCAAATGAAACCAAATCAAAATTAAGGCAAACCAGCTCAAGTCTTCTCCTTTGTGAGCTTATAAATGAGAAGTAAGATTTCAGCGACGTGACTGACCTTGGCATCGATGAAGATGATGTTGTAGTCTCCAACGACGGATCGGATGAAGATGAGGGTGGTGATTCCGGAGGTGACGCCGAGGAACGGCTTCACATTCGCTGGTTGTCGGCAGAACCATTCCGATATTAGACTCAGCGGCCTCTTCGAACCCCTCCTTGTCGATTTTGAGAAGGAAATTTGAAACAAATTTCAAAATTTAGAGAATTTTTGGGAAAATGGGTTATTTTTGGTGAGGACTTTCGTGGGAAGGGGGTATTCCTTCTCCACATTAGGGTTTTAGACATGTTTTTGATGGATTTACTGGACGTCTGAGTAAAAACTAGGGTTTCGAATTTGGGTTCTCGAGATAAATGTTTGAGTAGTTTTGAGCGTGAGAAGAGAGAAGAGATAGAGAGGACAGACAAGGGCATCTTAGGTTTAGGTAAATAGTTTCTCCCTGTGCTGTCTTGGAAATGTAAATAGGGATGAAACATAATTATTTCATGTATTGGGGACTTTATCACATAAAAAAAAATACGGGCGGCTTGGTCATAACCACTTTATTTTTTTGAGGCATTGACACATTTTTCCCTAAAATCTAAAAATAGATAAATGTTTAAAGTGAACAAAGTCAATAAAATTTTTTTAATTAACAAAATAACTAAAATTAGTAAAAAATAACTAAAGTTAATAATAATATTTAAAAATTATTAATGTCCAAGGACTCACTAGCGGGATTAGAGGCTAATCCCGGACTACGGTAGGGTTTAGGGTCAATAGAAGAGGTAGGGGTCCCTTTATCCTATTTAGTGGCCGATTCCCTAATAGGACGAGAACCCTACAAAGTCATAATACGTTAGAGGACCTGAGTTGGGCTCTTCTGTGATTCCTCTGACAATCAAGTTTGTATTTAGCTTGAGTAGAGAAATGGATCAATGGACTGAATAAGTTCTAAGTGTGTAGAAATTGCATTATACAACAAGAGATTGCTCTCTTTAGTGATGGCTTACATTGGCTAGGAGGCGAAGAATTTGTAATTTTGGCCGAGTCCAGGCAGACAATTGAATTGGCAGATAGTCTACAAGTGTCGACTGTAGATGGTGACTAAGAGGGTGTGGTGCTGATAGAGGGTGATGAGTCATAAAGATTTTTAGGGCTTGAGCAATGATGATTCTAATCATGTATTTAATATGATAGCAATCTACTATCCGGGGGGAGCGAGGATACGCCACCTTCAGACTCATCTCTTTGAGAGGTTTGACAAGTGACACCTCTAGTCTTGATCTTGTGAGTGGGCAAATAAGTACCACCTTTCTATTCAGCCTCGAAGGTTGTCGACGCGGCTTTGTGGAACGAAGAGGAGTGGGGACAACTGTTTGCGTCAAAAGTTAGTTTCTTCATTGCGAAACTCATTACAACTTCAGTCATTATAATAAGTTCAAAAAGTAAAATTAGTCTTTCTATAAGATTTTCTTACATAATGAAAATAAAAAGGTTACAACTCTCTTCAAACACACATAAAGAATGTTTATCACCCGCAGCTTATGTGGGATCTTTGCCTGTGTCGGGGTTTGTCCGTGGACCACCGTGAATAAGATCCGGTTAATCAGAATAAAAGATCAATGCTCTTGTTTCACAAAAAATAATTGTAGAAGTAAATAATCTCAACAAAGGAGATCACCACTCTTCTTAAGATCAAAATAAAGTCTAATCTCAATAAATGGTGGAACAGGCTTCAGATCTCTCGAAATTCACTCTTTATGCACAGGAATTCACCAAGATGTCACTAGCCTCTCTCAAATTTATCAGAACCTCACCCTAGATCCTCTAAAATTCATGGTTCCCTTCAGATCTACCTTTATGAGGGTGTTAGGGGTGTATTTATAGATTCTAAATGTCGTGTTTGTGGATATGATCGAAGAACAACCGTCATTATCCGTTTAGGTGGGTTTTCGGTTGTGTAACAGCTTCCAAATATTTAAAGATAACCTCACATATTTATGGATGACCCCAAGGAGTTCTAAAAGCTAATCTTATAAAAAAAACACATCGGAAGCTGACCTAGGTGCGAGTCATTTCGAAGTGACTCAGATTCTCCGAGACAGTGTGTATTATCTTTGGTATTTTGGCTTTATTCTCTCACCCGACCTCAAAATAAAGTGATTCAAGATATGTTGGAAAGATAACGAAGAGAGATACAACTTTTGTCTTTTGAGATTTTTCATATTCAAATCTCATCATGGTCAAAATTTCACTTCTTCGTACGACCCACGTGTGCAAGCCACCTTGAGCCCTCCTGATTGTATTTGCTTCATCGTTTCACACATTTTAACATTTCACATATGTTCCTTCACTTCTTTTTATAGTATCAGATGATCCTCTTTGACTTGGATAATCCTCTCTGACTTGAATAATAATGTTTATCGCAATCTCTACGTTTCGAACTACGTGCGGAAACTTATAGGCAATTTTTAACGTCTACAGATATCCTCTCCAAAGTGTTTCAGGCTCATTCTTTTATAGAGAATCCTAGAATACTTTGAATATGATAGGCCCAGCCTTCAATTCTTAGACTTCTTCATCTTTCAGTCTATTCAGTATTTTATTGAATAGCTAAAATTCTTATGGTGCTACGTTTATCGTCTGACCATTGTTGAAATCTTGAATTGGAACTAGAGTGTTGGTTTCTAAATTAGCTCGTGTCATTGGATCAACGTTCAACTGATCATCTTTATCGGGAATTCGTATCTGAATCACCATTGAATTCCTGGGGATTATCCTTTGACCTGGAATTTTTTTGAGCCTTATTTCGACAAATCTATTACTGCGTTGATCGGCATTGACCTTCATTGTAGCGCATTGTCCAGTGTAAGCATAGTTTATACTCATACGTTTATTAGAGTCTACATAGTTTAAGCTTGACTGACATTATAACGCGTGGCAAGTCCAAGTGTAGAGGTTGCAGGACCAACCATTGATGTTGGTTCATCTGCAGGTACGGATCTTACCCTTACATCCCGATAGTTATTTACTTAACTATAGGGGAGTTTTGGTTATAGGACCAGCTATTAGAACTGATACGGCTACCATTGCGGCTTTAAAGGTTCCTCATGGAGGCTTAGGCTAGAATTGATGTTGTCTGGGGTGCTTAAGTCACAAGACAACCTAATGAAGCTGATGTGTTAGTGACTATTATACTTATAGGATTTTTAGCAAACCCTCAGCCATCAACAGATTTGATAAGCCTCTACCGACTATCGTTTGAGTCGAGCTAGCATGTGGATTATCTAAGTTCATTCCGCATGTAACATTGTGTTAAAAGAGTTAACTCTCTTAGACTTAGTGCTATGATATTAAATACATAGACTTTACCATTGTTACGGGAATAGGCTACCCGGCAACGCATGTTGGGCATAGACTTGAACAATCTTTGATCTCGGGTTATCCTTAAGAATATTATGTGTAATATTCTCTAGGAACTTCACGTTGGAAATAAAGGAAGCAGTTTATCCTCATATACCCCTGGATATTATATCGTTAGAGGAGATTGTGGAGCAAGTATCTAACAGTTCGTCTTCTAAAGATAGTCCTTCTTGCATCCTCGGGTAATCCCTATGTCCGATGGCTTCTAGCTAGAGCCGAAATATTCTTTGGGCTATTCCTAAATAGACTTTTCTTCCGGGAGAAAACTCAGGATTAGAGTCGTTTGAAGCAATCGTTGACTTTCCTTTGTCAACCATGTTGATGGTGACTTCAGGGAATTCATCATTCTGGATCGTAGATTTTCTCTCATGGAAACATCTTGGCTTAGGCTTCGATGCTTCGGTGGCAAGTTTTTCAAATACCAAGACCCTTTGTGAAATAGTCCTAAGGCAGCTATATTTTGATAATACTGCCCTGATAGATCTCCCGCATGGATAGTGAGAGATGGTTTCTTGGACACCCTCCTTTTGAGACTTGTTCACACCCCCAGCCTGATAGTGTAGCTCATTAGAGTAATCCATCACTTGTTGGTGTGATGCCCCAAGCATAACATTGTCTTTTGACGGACGCGTCTTCTTTTGGGGATGAAGAAACATGTTGATATTCGCGGGACGATTTGTTGTCACATTTGAACGATCCAAGGTCACATCAGGAGTCATGCGTTTAGGACCACCATATTATGAGCGTGGAACCTTAACGGCCCCTTAGGTTTCAATACAAACCCCCAGGCGATCGATGCCAGGAGTCCTCTTGTGCACTACACACGAACATGTACAATAAAGTGCCCTGGTTTGTTTGGAGGTGGCGGGACACCTTTGAGCAGCCTTTGGCTTAACGGGAGTGTTTGTACATCCCCCAACCTGAGGAACTACTCGGGTTTTGTTCACCAGATCTTTGCCTCGATCTTTGTGCAAAGGACCAAGACGGTCCGCCATCGTAACCTTGAATTTCGATAGGTCAACACTGCTGTGAGACTTCTCCGAAGGTACAGGATCAGCTGGAATAGGAACGAGGCTTGATGGAAGAATAGAAATGGCTACGGGATATGAATTAGGCACGGGACATCTTGAGGTGACTTGGGCTTGGCGTGAGTCACCCTGAAGTGGCTTGGGACTTCTGATCTTTTCAGCCGATGTCAGAGTTTTTTTATGCCATTTTGAACTTTGGCCTCTATGCTTGGCATGGTCTTGGTGGTTTTTTGGCCATCTCTTCCTTCTTCATGCCTTTTGCCTTTTGTAAAAGGGTGCGAGCATGTGTGGTACATGCATGACGCCTTTGGATATGCTCCTTCTGGTTTGAACGATTCCTTTTGATAAGGATCCATTCTTCCGTCGATGGCTTAGAGGATTTGTCAGCCACACGCTGTTGAAGTGATTTGATTGCTTAACGCCTCCTAGAGTCCATGTTTGCATAATATCGAACCCCATTGACTTGTTCTAATACCTTGGCAATTTGACGAGCTTGGTGTTGGCATCGTCTTTGATGAGCTCTCTTCGTCAGAGTTGGCGTACTTTGATTGGATAACTCCTTGATTGGAGAGGAGTCACTTGTAGCCTTCATCAGTGAGTACACCTCCTTCATAGACAATATCTTTTCGCATTTGTAGGGAGAGGAGGATTTTGATGAAGATGAGGAGAAATATTCTTCGAACTTGGCTTTGTCGAACTCGTACTCGATCGTTTAATCAACCAAGATCTTGATCTTGGGTTGCGACACAATAGTCTTGGTAGCGAGACTGTTAGCTCTCACTGTGGTCGCTAGCGTGTTTGGTTCGAAAGTTGGTTTATTCATTACGGAACTCATTACAACTTCAGTCGTTACAATCAGTTCAAAAAGTAAAATTAGTCTTTTTATAAGACTTTATTACACAATGAAAATAAAAAATATATAACTCTCTTTAAACATACGCAGAGAATGGTTATCACCCGCTGCTTGTGTGTGATCTTTGCCTGTACCGGGGTTTATCCATGGACCACCATGGATCAGATCCGGTTGATCAGAATAAAAGATCAATGCTCTTGATTCACACAAAAAAAGAATTGCAGAAGTAAATAATCTCAACAAAGTGAGATCTCTACTCTTCTCGAGATCAAAACAAAACCTAATGATAAGGAATAGTGGAACTGTATTCAGATCTCTCAAAATCCACTCTTTATGCATAGGAATTTGCCAAGATCTTGCAAGCTCTCTCAAATTCGTCAGAACCTCACCCTAGCTCCTATGAAATTCGTGTCTCCCTTTAGATTTGCCTTTATACCGTGTTTGTGGATAGGATCGAACAACAACCGTTATTATCCATTTAGGTAGGTTTTCAGTTGTGTAACAGCTTCCACATGTTTAAGAATAACCCCATATGTTTATGGATGACCCCAAGGAGTTCTAGAAGCCAGTCTTATCACAAAACACATTAGGAGCTGACCTGGGCGCGATTCACTTCGAACTGACTCGGATTCTCTGAGATAGTTTGTATTATCTTTGGTATTTTTTCTTTAATTCTCTCATTCGACCTTGGAATAAAGTGATTTAAGATAAGTTGGAAAGTTAAAGAAAAGAGATACAACTTTTGTCTTTTGATATTTTTCAGATTCAAATCTCATCATGGTCAAATTTTCACTTCTTCGTGCGGATCACTCTAGAGTGACCCGCACGTGTGCAAGCCATCTTGAGCCCTCCTGATTGTATTTGCTTTGTCATTTCACACATTTCAACATTTCACGTGTGTTTCTTCACTTTTTTTACAGCATCGGATGATCCTCTTTGATTTGGATAATCCTTTTTGACTTGGATAATAGCGTTCATCGCCTTCTCTTCGTTTCGAACTATGTGCGGGAACCTATAGGCAAATTTTGATATCTACAACAACTTGATAGGTAAGTCAAGTGAGGACTGTAGATGGTAAAAATTACCGCGGCGGATCAGCGAACAAATTCGTCCGCAGAACAGGACCACCCTCTCTTAGGTGGAGAGCCTACTGTAGCCACTAAGTGGATTCGCTGGCACACGAGCCCCCACATCGGCCGCGCCCGCCAAATCGCATGGATCCGCCAGCGGGGCGAATCCGCCTTCACTAACTAAATCCGCTCGCAAGGGAGGTACTCAAATCCGCCCTCATGTGCCGAAACCACTTGAGCCACGTCTGCCTACGTGAGCCGAAGGCCGGGTTTCCAGGGACAACCCTTCCCTGCCTCCCACGATGCGAGAGAAGGAGGGTACAGTGCCCCAGGTCCGTCAGACGGCCGCCCGCGGTTCAAGCGAACGAGACAGGCGTTGGACCGGCCTGCATACTCATAAATGCGGGTCACCTCACCCATCAAGCGGAAGAGCCGAAGCCGTCGGCGCGCCGCAAGCTATCTGGAGCTAGCTCTGACGCGAGACGTCCATTCTCCCACCCCTATTCAGACATAGGGAGAGGGGAGGAGGCACAACACCCCAGGACCGCCGGAGGGTCACTCGGTACCTCGCCGCACAAGTGAGCGGACAGTTACCAGAGCCATCAGCGTCCATATAAATGCAGCTTACCTCACTCCAAGCAAGAGGTGAGAGCCACCGGCGCTCAAAGGACTGGCCAGACCCACTTGAGTGTCTGGCAGCCGCTGTCACGAGTACGAGGAGGGACTTTCCCACTCCTACACGACGTGACACAACACGTCGTCCCACCAAACAACCGCTTGTTGTACAAAGAGACAATCGGATGTCTTGGAACAGTGTATGGTCACATCCTATAATTAAGGAGGGCGGTCAAACTGTTCCTCTCCTATTTTAAGGGCTTCTTTCAGCAACCTTGAGGAGGATCGAAATCAAGATCGAAAATCGGCCAATAGACCAAGAGCTTGATCGATCAACCAAGAGAGGAAGAAGCTTTTTGCATACCCCTGCATTACAACGCCATCTTCTAGCTCCGAGCTCCGATCACCGACGAGCCAGAAGAGACGAACTCCTTCACCTCGAGCTTCTACTGAGTACTGAAGCTCTCCAGCAACCTCGGTCGAACCATCCAAGGGAAGCAGACTCGGCACGAGCACCGAGTGAAGCATCCTGTAGCTACCTTAAAGTCCCCACGATTAAACAAGGAGGGCCTTCCCTCTGCTTCTGTTGTAATTCAGATTGATTTAGTTTGTAATAAGCTTTCTTATCAATACAAACAAAATCCCCCATTCTTGGGAAAATCAGGAATTTACACCTACAGAAGATGGCGACCACAATGGGAGAAGCTATTTCTTCAAACGAAATGGTGGTAGCTCAGTTCGACGAGGTTGCTGTCGGGACAACGGTGGAGTCCCTAGAGATCGAGTTTGACCAGGCCAAGTACGAAGAGTACTTGTCTTCCTCCTCTTCCGGTGGCGAAGCGTCCCGCAAACGCCACAGAGTCATGCGCAGGAGCCGACCTCCGACGGTCAAGGCTCCCGCTCCAGAAGACTCTACCCGAGTCTCGACGGGGAAACCCACCCCAAACACTCTTGAGGCCAAGTCCCAGATCGAGAGTGTGAAGGGAGGGTCTACTAGATGGGTCGCCAAACGACCCTCGGTAACACTCGTCACCGCGGAGACATCGGTTCACTCCGGCGCAAACCGCGCTGTCACAGCCCGCGCGGGCGCTCTCTCTACTGGGAAAGCTCGCCAACAGCAACGACAGACACTAGTCGGGCAGAAAGCCCAAACCTCCGCTTCACGCGACGGTCTAGATCACCATACAGGCCCGAGAAGCAAAAAGCAAATTAGCAACTCGTCCAATGTCGGGAGGCCCTCCAAATCAGGAGCGCCTACCGAGAAGGAGGAGGCTACCCGCTCAGGTGGACTTTGCTTTTCAGGTCACATCCCTGATGCGAACAAACCACCCCAAGTGAGTGGGCCTGTCAGAACAGGCGAATCCTCGAAGGCTGGCGAGCCTTGCCATAATCTTTTGGCGGATAAACGTAAAGGCAAGAAGGTAGGCGACACTTCGCGAGCCCATTCGCTCAAACGAAGGGCTGAAACTCGCCTGCGCGCTGGAGTTCGCCTAGACGCGAGGACTCGCCCATCAAAGCGAGATCGCCTAACTCCAGCACCTCATCACTCTGCCCAGAGTGCACCAGGGGATACGTCCCAAGGCCCCTCGTGTACACACCCAAGCGATCCTTCTGATACTGGGGGTTGTCACCAACTACCCACAGGGGATCTCCGAGAATATCTGACTCGCAAGCGCAATATACACGAGGCGAACCCTCAGTGCCATTGTGAAAGGCTCATCCACACGGTGCTCGCCGACTGCCAATGCTTGGGAACGGCGAAACCTTCGGTGTTTGAAAGACTTTGTCAACAAGCTCCACGACGGAGGACCTCCCGTCGAACGCGTCGTCACCAAAAAAGGCGCGCTACTGATGATCTAGAGCTCCCGTCCACCACAATTAACATGACGGACAAGGGTAAGGCGGTATTCTCCGATACCCCAAATTCGGATTCCATTCTGGGACCCAATCCTCGGTTCGCCCGACGTAGTCAAGGCGGTATATACTAGCGAACCCGTAGTCGCAAGGGAGCGAGCATCGGGTTTGATTACTCTACCCTGGTTCCTCCCTCCTACGGCGAGGATGAGGTTCATTCGGCGGCTGCCACGTCCCAAACCTTACATTCGGGACGAAGCACGCCGGCGGGAGTACACATGACCAAACTCACCCACGAGCAGACGATGACTCAAAAGCTGGAGGAACAGCAGGCGACCATCGACTCTCTGCGGGAAATGATGGAGCAACTTCTGAATAAGAAGAAGAAGAAAAAACGGCCCCAACGCCCCTTACCCCGATAAACTGGGGATAGAGAGTGGGTACCACCCCGCCGTCCTACGACGGAAACGGAAGACAACAGTAATCCACAATCCGATTACTCTTCCAAGACGTCGTTAGGGACGTCACACACCGGGGACGGCACCCGTGACAAGAGGTTCGATGAATTCCAGGACCAGCTTAACGCGCTGAAGCTTCAGCAAAACATGAACAAGCTGGGGGTGATTCGTCCCTACCCCATTGAGTGGGATACAGTCCCATACCCGGCGAAGTTCAAACCAATCAGCTTGGTGCAGTTCGACGGCAAGGGTTCGCCCTCTCAACACATTTACTACTTCATGGCCCAAACTAGGTTCCTTACGGGGAATGACGCTATTCTTAAGCAACTATTCATAGGCACCCTCAAAGGGGTGGCCTTTGAATGGTTCCGCAAGCTGGAGCCCGGCTCTATCAAATCATGGGCCGACGTCGAAAGACTCTTTTTAGCCCGCTTCTTCGACGACGATACGGAAGTATCGATGGCCACCCTCCTGGCCGAAAAACAACGAAAGTCGGAGTCAGTCAATGATTTCGTAAAGAGATTTCGGAATCGATCGGTTCACTGCCGGGACCAAGTCTCCGAGTCGACACTGATCGAGATGTGTCGTAACAATCTATCCATCCGCATCCTATCCAAAATAGGCACGGTAGAAACCCGGACGTGGAAAGAACTTGTTCGTCAAGGTGAACAAGTAGAAAACATGATCAAAAGGCTCGAGGCCGAAGAACCGCAGCCTAAGAAGGGAGCCACGGAGCCGACTGTGCTAAAGAACCCCCCTCGAGTGAGGGGAAAGGAGATCATGGCAGTCGATTCCGCCCCAGTGCCAAAAACTGCCCAGAGGCCAAAGCCCAGACAGTTTGAACAGCGTCCCCCGTGGCACTATGACTTCAAAGAAGATCAGGTGGTGGCAACGCTCGATACTCTGCTCAAGAGTGGTCGAATCAAACTGCCCGAAGCCACGAAGCCGGAAGAGGCGGACAAAACCGGTGACCCAACTTACTGTGCTTATCACAGATTCCTTGGTCACCACACCACTAAATGCTACGTCCTCAAGGACAAACTCCAGGCCCTCTACGACGCGGGGGTCCTGAAGAAGGAGAAGGTCCAGAAATAGGTGACCACAAACATGATCACCTTGAGCTTTGGGACAAACCTTCCAGAGGTCCAAGCTCCGGCGGGGGTAGTTCCTATCCCTAAAGCGGTTTTGAAGATCACCAACGACGATCCTCACAACCAGTGAGAGAAGGGTTTGGTCCCGCAGACCCTGCCATCAGGGCAGATAATGTGGGTTCATCCAGACCTCCTCGACGATGAACAGTGGACTGCAAGGCCCTCGAAAGAGGCCAAGAAGAGGCACTGCAACGTCATCTATGCCACCCCAGACAAATATGACATAGCGGTGGCCGCCTTAGCCGATTCCGAGGAGGACACCAACGTCTTCGCCACAAGGGTGGGAAAGGAGTTCGCGAAGGAATATCCCGCGAGGGTGGAGAACACAGCAAGACCTCCCACAAGGCCAGCCGCAACAACTCCTCCTAATCCAGATGCACCCAGCTCGAGTCGCCAACCTTTCTGGTTCAACATGCTCGCCCAGCTGAAAAGCATCCCTGCGCGAATCACTATGTACGACCTCCTCTGGTTGTCCAGATCCACTCGCGAGGCCTTGCAAGAGGCTTTGGCCGATTCAGAGGCGTTCGCGACCCATTTCTCGAAAGAGGCTGAGGAGGAACGAGAATGTAAGACCTACTATCAAGTCTCCGAGAGACGAGTCCCGTGCATCACTTTCACTCCTGAAGACATGCTCATCAAGAACACGTCTCACGATCGACCGCTGTACTTCACGGGATACGTCGGATCGGCGAGAGTGGATCGGATCCAAGTCGACCCGGGCTCCACGTTGAGCATCGTGCCTCTGAAATTGATCAAGCACTTGGGGATACCACCAAAGCGCTTGTCCTCAACCACCATGACTATTTTCGGCTTCAACGCCACGGGGACGCGACCATTGGGCAAAATCCGCCTGAAATGCCGCATAGGCGAAATGAAGACGGAGGTGACCTGCTATGTCATCGATGCTGAGCCCTCCTACAACGTGCTCTTGGGACACCCATGGATCCACGACAATCGAATAGTCCCGTCCACCCTTCACCAATGCTTGAAGTATGTCGACGACTATGAACATGTGAGGACTGTAGTGGCCGACAGACAACCCTTCAAAGGTGTCGAGAACTACTTCACGGACTCCCTACTGTATCAGGACCCCATCGAACCGCCAGTCGAGGAGCCGAAAAGCGACAACGAGGCGGATAGCGAGCCTGAGTACGGCGACAATCTAATCCTAAATAACTTCGAGTCAATTGTAATTGGTTATAAGAGTCATCATGTAACCAACGCCGTTCAGGCGGAGAAGATTGTCATCAATGAAAAGTCTAACTTTGCTTATGTGTCGTCTTGCTCTACGTCTGATGATGATGAGCCCAACGACCTATGGTCGGAACTCTACCGAGATCCTTCCCTGCATCTGCCGGTATGCTTGTCAGGCGCCGCCAAAACGCAGCCGATCAAGTCATCACAAGCTGTATTCGTCGTGCCAGCCCGGAATAAATATCGAAAAGACATTATTTTCGGTCGAATCGATCATCCCTTGCGTACACTCTGGGATGAGTCTGTAGACGAGGATCCCGCGCCCCAGTTTTCACAATACAGTCGAATTGCGAGACGCATGATGAGCGACATGGGGTATGATCTCACTCGTTTAGAAGGCCTCAATTATGGCCGGGGACGTAAGACGGTCATTCGACCTACTTACGTACCTAAGGGGAAACCCCCAAATTACTTCAACAGGACCACGAGAGGCTTAGGCTACTCCTCCTCCTCGTCGGACTTGTGTTTCCACGTCAACGAGGATTCCGACTATGCATGTTCAGGGGATCAATCGTCAGTGACCTCAGCATGGGACTCGGATGTCAGCGTGAGGGACCTGTTCGATAACCTCACGGTCAACATGGCTACGATGGATCCCGCCGAAATGGCGACGGATCAACAACTTCCGCTCTATGACGAGACGTGGGATCGCCATGTTAACGCCCAGTGGAGCAGTCACTTCGAGCAACGGGAGCCACCTACCGAAGACGAAGTCCTCCAGGTGAACATGGGCACTGACGAGAGTCCCAAACCCATATTCATCAGTGGTAGCTTGCCTCCTCAAGAAAAGGAGGATCTCATTGCCCTCATACGGGAATACATCGACGTCTTCGCATGGAATTACGAGGACATGCCTGGCTTGGATCCGCGGGTCGCCACGCATCGCCTCAACATCAGCCCAGACGCCAAGCCAGTCAAGCAGCAGCAAAGGCGGTTTCATCCCCAGATCATGGAGGCGATCGAGGCTGAAGTAAAGAAGCTCATCGAGTCCGGCTTCATCAGGGAGGAGCAACACCCCGACTGGGTGGCGAATATTGTTCTGGTCTTGAAGAAGAACGGTAAGATCCGCGTCTGCATCGACTTTAGGAACCTCAACGCCACGTGCCCTAAAGATGAATTTCCTCTGCCCATCACGGATGTGATCATTGACAATACGTGCGGATTCGAGAGAATGTCCTTCATGGATGGCTTCTCAGGGTACAATCAAATCAAAATGCACCCCGAGGACGAGAAGCACACTGCATTCAGAACTCCCATGGGGTGTACTGCTACACCGTTATGCCCTTTAGACTCAAGAATGCCGGCGCAACATATCAACGCGCCATGAGCACGATCTTTCGAGAGCACCTGCGAAAGATAGTGGAATGCTATATGGACGATCTGGTCGTGAAAAGTCGCCACAAAGGCGACCACCTTCAAGACTTGAGGACAATGTTCGAGCTCATGAGGACTCATCAACTCAAGATGAATCCCACTAAATCATTCCTAGGGATGTCTAGTGGTAAGTTCCTCGGCTTCGTCGTCACCACGAAGGGGATCCAAATTGACCCTGACAAAGTACGAGCCATTCAGGAACTTCGACCGCCCCGGAACCTCAAAGAATTAAGAGGTCTCCAGGGACGATTGGCCTATGTCCGGAGATTCATCTCGAATCTTTCAGGCAAATGTCAGCCGTTCTCCAAACTTATGAAGAAAGGCACCTCCTTCGTATGGGACGAGCCTTGCCAGAAGGCCTTCGAGGATATCAAGGCGTACCTGTTGAATCCGCTTGTCCTCACCGCGCCAATCTCAGGGAGGCCATTCCTCATCTATATACGCGCCATGGAACACTCCTTGGGTGCCCTCCTGGCACAAAATGATGACTCCGGCCACGAGCAAGGCATCTACTATCTGAGTAGAACCTTGCAAGGCACCGAACAACGGTACCCGATGGTCGAGAAAGAATGTTTGGCCTTGGTGTTCACTATCCAAAAGATGCGACACTACCTGGTAGGCCAGACGATCCATGTCATCTCCCGGATAAACCCTATTCGGGTCTTCATGACACAACCTGCGGCGTTAAATTGGCGCCTAGCTAGGTGGGCACTTCTGCTCTCCCAGTACGACATCCACTTCATGCCATAGAAATCTGTCAAGGGGCAGGCCATATGCGATCTCATGGCCAGTCACCCACTGAGGGCGGAGACCGACCTGTTTGAAGATCTGCCAGACGAACCTCCCGAAGCCAACATAACTTCGTTACCGGAGGTTTGGCAGATGTTCTTTGATGGCGCATCTCGCACAGTCACAAGCGGCTCTATTGTTGCAGGAGTGGGGGTAGTATTCACTTCCCCACATAACTACGTGCTGCCCCGAGCCTTCTCTTTAACAGAGCCGTGCACCAACAATGTGGCTGAGTACAATGCGTTACTCATTAGGCTCGAATTGTCGAAAGAATTAGGGGTAAAATGCCTCGAGGTGTATGGCGACTCTCAGCTCATCATCAAGCAGGTGATTGGCGAATATGAAGTTAAGAATGACGATCTGATCCCGCTTCACAGAGCGGTGATCAAGCTCATCGAATCGTTCGAAAGCTTCCACATCGAACACATGCTACCTTCCAGGAACACGCACGCAGACGCCCTTGCTTCCTTGGCGGCCAACCTGGCCCAACCGCTAGGGACGTCCCAATGGATCACGGTGGTGAGTAGAAAGTTCTTTCGACTGAAGGACGCTCCAGAAACGAACGCCACCCATCAAGTCTCAGATCAGCCCAATGCTGAGGATTGGCATCTCCCGATCATCGATTACGTCCTATACGGCATATTGCCCGAAGATGCAAAGGAGCGAGAATCCGTCCGGAGACGTGCTACGAGGTTCTACTACGACTCGACCACCAAGACGTTGTATCGAAGGTCGTACGACGGCTTGTTGCTTCGATGTCTCTCAAAAGCAGAAGCGCAAGAGGCTCTACACGAGGCCCACAACGGCATTGGCGGAGCTCACCAGCTTGGACCCAAACTTTGGGATCGCCTGCGAAGGACAGGCTACTTCTGGCCTGGGATGGTCTAAGACGCGGTTGCCTACGCAAAGCGCTGCCATGAGTGCCAAATCCACGCCAACTACATGCATCAGCCGCCTGAAGACCTACACCCAACAAAGGCTTCATGGCCTTTCGAGGCATGGGGGATGGACATAGTCGGACCAAAATCCCCGCCATCGGCGAGAGGTCATCGCTTCATTCTCGCGATCACCGACTACTTCTCTAAATGGGCTGAAGCCGTCCCCTTGAGAGAAGTCAAGACTAACGACGTGATCAAGTTCATCAAACACCACGTCGTTTACCAATACGGCGTACCATAATGTATCATCCATGATAATGGCACGCAATTTGTCAGTCATGCATTCACCAGGTTCTGCGACAAGTTTTGAATACAAAACCTCTCTTCCACGGCCTATAACCCATCAGCGAATGGCTTGGCCGAGGCCTTCAACAAAACAATCATCAAGATTTTGACCAAGTTGACCTCAACCAGCAAACACGACTGGAACGAGAAACTTGGCGAAAGCTTGTGGGCGTATCGCACGACGGTGCGCACACCGACTGGCCACACGCCCTATTCATTGGTACACGTCTGCGAGGCCGTATTGCCATTAGAAATTCAGATCCCATCCCTCCGCGTCGCCTTGGCAACGGGAATGACGGTGGAAGACAACCACCGACAACGACTCGCCGAACTCGAAGCGTTGGACGACAAGCGACTGGAAGCTCAACAACACATCCACGAGCTCCGTCCACCAGCCCTCCTTCAAAGCGCAGATGGGGATTGACGTTGCCCATGTACAACTGGTCATACCCAAACTGGCGGGCAAACCTACAGGGGATGTATGGCTCGAGATAGCATGTAGAGCCCGTTCTCAGAACATGGTACCCTGGCCGGATGTTTACCAACTAGCGAAAGGCGCCGTGGGAGAGAGTTGTGTAGTGATCCACCGTCGGCGCATCCCTCAGAGATTCCCCATATCCGTCCCCGCTGAAATCGGGGAAGGAGCGGCGAAAATTGTAATACCCAAAGTGGGAAAGCGTCTTTCGTGCATCGGGGATGTCCTTGCATTTCTAGGAACACCTCTCCAAGCGCTGGATGAAGGGGACGAACTTGTCGCCTTGGAGCGCCGCTGGGGCGCTCATCAAACATTCACAGTGGTATACGAACCACGCCATCAGATAAGTGTATGGTAGCCCCACCCGAGGATTGAGGGTCCTGATAACTGTTCCTTCCCCCTCATCGACGGTCGATACACGGCAGAATTGAGCTATCAGGGTGCGGAGCCCCCGATGGATGCACGCTATCGTCGCCGATACCAGGGAGTAAGACTTCCCGTGAGCTAAACAAACCGCCGGATACACGACCTCCACGGGAAGGGCCTCGAAGGAGTGAGTGGGGATTACACACCTCTTTAGCCACAACATGAGGTACCCCGTGAACAGAGCCTTCCCGGAGATGGGAGACTTGGCCTGATGATGGAAGGAGTGAAGGACTGTACCAGACTTGAGTCCGCCCTCGTCATGGTCGAGAGTTATGGTGCTCCCCTCTTTGGCTGTTCTCGCCTCCACTACAGATTGATCGCATTCGCCTAGCGAGAGAGCAGGTTGCCCCTTGACATCGTTCCCTGGGAACAGATAATCAGCCCAATTCTTGTGGCTGATCCCCTTCTTCTTCCCTCTATGATCTGCGGCCCCCAAGGTGCTGAGGCAGATGTGATAGTGGCAGAGCAACTCCCACAGAGTCTCAACCGCCAAAGGGGAGTGGCTTGACAACTGATCGATCTCAGCTTGATCGGGGACATACTCCTCGTAAGGAAAATCCCCCAGAGGCAGCCCCGACACATCATACATCTCGTGAGGGGAGATGCCAAGCTCACCATTGGGGGTGAAAAATGTGCCGCTTTCCGCACAATACATCTCCAGAATGCTGTGGAACTGAGGAGCGTTGATTCGTAAGACATGTCGAGTGGCTTCGATGGCCACTTACAGCTCTGTGTTCTTGAGGTCGGCATTTTCGGCCAGAATACGGTCGGTGATCTTGGACCACCAAGTGTCGCTGCCGGGTGCGGAATAGACCCACCCCGGAGCTCTGAAATCCTTCGGGGGAAAGCTCCCTCCGACTCGGAAGAAGCGGTGACGGAAGGTCTCCGCCACCGCTGTCGACTCCCCCACGGGCGGTTCAGCGGACAATAAGCCAGGGCGCAGACCCGTCACACGCTTGCATGAGCTATCCACTCCATACCTAGCTGTGGAGCCTGTGAAGACGCCGCAGGTGACCCCATCCTGAGTTGGAGTCAACTCCCAGGCCATCACCCGAGGAACCACAAGGGACCGTAGCTCGACGATTGAGAACCCCCTCGACATGCTGGGGAGGTAGTAATGGGTCCCTTCTACTGTGTGGAACCACATACTCTCTTTGAGTAATAGGACAGAAGGGTCGGGCACAGCATCACCGAACAAAAACTGAGGTTTTGGCAGCTCCGCCCTGGCATCATCTGTCAGTGCCGCGTCGGTCGTCAACTCGCGCAGTGTCAAGTGGTGGCCATCCGTGACCCTCTTTATCAAGCCATTTGGCTTGTCGGCGGCGAACACAGGTAATGGAGCCAAGGAGGGAAATCGAGAAGGTGCTGTGCAGCTCGTACCACCGGCATGGCCAATGGCCACACCCTCCGGGAAAGCCTCATCGGAAAAAGTCGCTGCAAGAAAGAAAAAATCAATCAAGACAAAATCCGCCATATGAGCAAAGTCGCCCATCAAGCAGAGGCGAGTGAAATCGCCTATCGAAAGGGGGAACCCGCTTCGAACGAGGTCTGTTTGTACAGACAACACTCCCATCCTACAGGAAGGAGCCGAACTCGCCTATTGAAAAGGGAGTTCGCCTCCCTCCCGCCAGAGGGTGAATTCGTCCGCAGAGACATAAATCGCCCTTTAAGGGCAAATAGGGCTAATTTTGCCCCAAATCGAGGAAGCTACCGAAGGGCGGCGGCGTTCCAGGGTAATGAGCGATACTCATTCCCCCCAGACCTGACGCCTAGGACCTACACGAGGTCGTCCAACGAACCCATCAACGTACCTGAGCGTGGCTCCGGAGCACTGGCGGGCATGCCGGCGGAGAGACGGTCGGCGTAACTTCCCGGGCCTGCGCCTCTCACTTTGCACCTCTTAGATCTTGGAGCCATGGAAAGGTGGAGCGGGAATTCTTGTCTTGGAAGTTCTTTCCAAGATTCGAGAGCGCGATGAATCCCAGAGGAGGAAAACAGTGGGTTTTAAAAGGGTGGAGTTGTCCACATGGCCACGATCGCCCTCGGGAAGCGAAAACCCTAACGGGTGAAAAACATGGCCACGATCAAATTCGACGGCTCAGATCACCCTCGGCACACCAAGAACTGAAATTGGTGGTTGCATCCGACGGTTGGATTCAAAAACCACGGCCACGATCAGAACGAGGCGCACTGGGTGGACGTCAAACTGTCAAGTCATGATAACGCCACGCAGCATTAGCCGGAAAGGCACGAAGCCCCGTAGGGGGACACGCGGTCCGCGCGCCTTAGGCCTACTTTCGCCCGAGAGAAAGGTCTCAATGGCGAAAATTTGAATGAAATCCGCGAGTCAGTCAAAACTTCACAATTGAAGCCCAACTTCGCCTACACGACTCACCCACCTTTGGGAAGCAGGCGATTCGCCCAAAGTCCAGAAACCAGCAAAGCGATTTTATTTAGACCCGCGCCCCAGACGGCTAGGGGTCAGAGTGGAAATCTTAGCATTGAGCCTAAGAGAAACCACTCGATAACTCATCATACTGAGGGGAACAGTATGGCTAGCCCGATTCAAACGGTAATCGGTAAAGGCAAATCAAACCCGTTGATAGCTGAGGGTTTGCTAAAAATCCTAATATACCTGGTCGAAAACTTCTTTATTCAAAGTATTCCAGACCACACGTAAGCCGGTTTCGGTCTGAAAACTTTGAAGGGGGTCTTGTAGATGGTAAAAATTACCGCGGCGGATCAGCGAACAAATTCGCCCGCAGAACAGGACCACTCTCTCTTAGGTGGAGAGCCTACTGTAGCCACTAAGTGGATTCGCTGGCACACGAGCCCCCACATCGGCCGCGCCCGCCAAATCGCATGGATCCGCCAGCGGGGCGAATCCGCCTTCACTAACTAAATCCGCTCGCAAGGGAGGTACTCAAATCCGCCCTCATGTGCCGAAACCACTTGAGCCACGTCTGCCTACGTGAGCCGAAGGCCGGGTTTCCAGGGACAACCCTTCCCTACCTCCCACGATGCGAGAGAAGGAGGGTACAGTGCCCCAGGTCTGTCAGACGGCCGCCCGCAGTTCAAGCGAACGAGACAGGCGCCGGACCGGCCTGCATACTCATAAATGCGGGTCACCTCACCCATCAAGCGGAAGAGCCGAAGCTGTCGGCGTGCCGCAAGCTATCTGGAGCTAGCTCTGACGCGAGACGTCCATTCTCTCACCCCTATTCAGACATAGGGAGAGGGGAGGAGGCACAACACCCCAGGACCATCGGAGGGTCACTCGGTACCTCGCCGCACAAGTGAGCGGACAGTTACCAGAGCCATCAGCGTCCACATAAATGCAGCTTACCTCACTCCAAGCAAGAGGTGAGAGCCACCGGCGCTCAAAGGACTGGCCAGACCCACTTGAGTGTCTGGTAGCCGCTGTCACGAGTACGAGGAGGGACTTTCCCACTCCTACACGACGTGACACAACATGTCATCCCACCAAACAACCGCTTGTTGTACAAAGAGACAGTCGGATGTCTTGGAACAGTGTATGGTCACATCCCATAATTAAGGAGGGCAGTCAAACTATTCCTCTCCCATTTTAAGGGCTTCTTTCAGCAACCTTGAGGAGGATCGAGATCAAGATCGAAAATCGGCCAATAGACCAAGAGCTTGATCGATCAACCAAGAGAGGAAGAAGCTTTTTGCATACCCCTGCATTACAGCGCCATCTTCTAGCTCCGAGCTCCGATCGCCGGCGAGCCAGAAGAGACGAACTCCTTCACCTCGAGCTTCTACTGAGTACTGAAGCTCTCCAGCAACCTCGGTCGAACCGTCCAAGGGAAGCAGACTCGGTACGAGCACCGAGCGAAGCATCCTGTAGCTACCTTAAAGTCCCCACGATTAAACAAGGAGGGCCTTCCCTCTGCTTCTGTTGTAATTCAGATTGATTTAGTTTGTAATAAGCTTTCTTATCAATACAAACAAAATCCCCCATTCTCGGGAAAATCAGGAATTTACACCTACAAGGACACATTTCGACTCAGTCCTTGTTGAGAAGGGTTGAGTGCTAAAGCCATTCAAGTTAGCCTTCATAAAGTCTGGTTGATCTGGTGTTCCATTAAGGTGGGACATGTGTTAGCTCCTCGTCGAGGATCAATACTTAGCCATTTACATGACATAACAAAAATAACAAAAAATTGAGGTGAAGAAGGAGAAGGAGAGAAGGAGGATGGAGGTGGATGAGGAGGTAGATAAGAATAGAGCAAAGCTGCAAAAGTAAAAGTGTAGAAGGATGAGAGGCCTGGAAGGACAAAGGTGGAGGAGGAGCACAAGAAGATTAGAGGTTAAGAGAAGTAGCGAGATGAGAGGTTGAACATGAGGGTATTTGAGGAGAAAAATAAGCACAATGACCAAGGAGTGTTAAGGGGGATTTGGAGTCTCTCTACTAAAAAAAAGTAGTGGAGTAAGCACTATATCATCTAGCGAAAGGTTAGGATCTTTCACTAAGTGAAATTAAAAATAAGTGTAATACATGGGAGTATAGTGAGTGTTAGATTCAGATTAAATCACAATCACTCACTAAATAATCAATTATTATGATTAAAAGTAGTGGTCTCTCGGTTGTTTTTTTAGTGGAGAGGATCAAATTTCGTTGTAGGGGCCTAGGAATAAGAAACTTTTAGTCAATGAGCTTTTTCACCCTTGACTGTTGTTCAATAGGGGAGGAAGCACAAATTTTAAGTTAAAGGAGCATGAGGACATTATCCTAAAAAAATTCAAATCATTCAATATTCATGAAGGTATAGCACAAAGATACCGAAGCATTGGTGTAGATTCTATGATTCATGTGAAAATAGCATGGTCGGTAGACTGAATCGATAGAATATAGGAAAATTCGAAGCTACAGGAAATACCTCCGTTCGGTCGACTGATGAAGAATATCAGTCGATTGATAATATGCACGTTATAGGGCTAGAAAACATCATTCTGGTCAGTCGACCGACCCACCCAATCGGTCGACTGACGAAGACTTATCGGTCGACCGATAGAGTTTTTCGATCGACTGATAGCACGTTACTGGGCTAATTCAGATTCCTAGCCTGTTTTGCTTTGGATGTTTATATAAATAGAAATGTGTTTTCTAGGGTTTAGCGAGAGGCATTAATTAGAGAAAATTGGTTATTTTGAGCATTTTGAGAGGGAGATTATTTGTTGGTGTGTGAGATCTTTTGATTAGGGTTATTTTTGTTAGGTCTTATATTTATGAGCCTACTATCTAATCTAGTTTAGATGATTAACAAATAATTCCTAATAATGTTTGCCGAGTATTTATTTGCTTGTTAGGTATTCTACACAAAGATCCTCCTATTGGAGGTTGGATGGAATTGCACCTACACGATCATATCCATTTGAGGTTAGAAGGAGAATAGGAATGAAGCCATCGCTATTAAAGTCAAATACAAGTTCGTGCTTCATACCTTTTGTCAAGATGGAGGATTGTCCAAGATCGAGCTTAGCGAAGATTTTTATCTTGGGTACATTAGTTTAGGTGTTTATATTATGTGTGTTAATACTTAGAGCTCAATATTATACACACACATCGTTTTTGTTTTATTTACTTTCAAGTTTAGCCACATAAATATGAAACAAATGAATATAGTTATATACACACATATTTGTTTCATGTTTATATGTGCTTGAAATGATTTCATTAAAATCAAGCTTTGACATATTCAAATCAATGAAATCATGTTTTTCGTTTTCATACTTTTGTAAGTTTCCAAAATAATGTATCTTTGGATTAAAGACTTGATTATACTATTTTATATCTTTTATAAAGTCTATTCCGGAATAAATGGGCAATAGTTAGGAGAGGTTTTATAAAGTCTATTCCCTCACCCGAGATCCAAGTCAGCATTAATCCACTTAAGAGAAGTTTTAAACTTGTTTGAAAACATTGTGTCAAAATCATGTGTTGCTAGAACTTCGTGTTTTGGACTATTTTGCAAAATAAAGAGTTTTCACAAATAGGGAATGATATTTGAAAATTTTCCTTTGTAACATGTTTATAAATAATTCCCTAAATTTTACATTTTTTAGAATTTGTTTGATATTTTTAAACAATGTTTAAATTTAATGTTTATTGTTCATATCAGGTCATGTGCACATTTTAAGTCGACTTACTACAGTACCAAGTCGACTTATATAGTGTTGCACAGATAGTGTTCTTAATCTGCTGAGTCGACTCATAATATAACAAGTCAACTTATACTACATAAGTCGACTCATGCATGTCGTAAGTCGACTCATAATATGATCGTTGCACAGTAATAACTATTTTCCAGATTTTATTATTTTTAATATTTTTAGTGGTTTTTGCTGGCTCCTTAGGGCTCCTATATATACCCCTTATCCTCTAACTTTTGAGCATACTTAAGAAAAGTTTTAAACAAGTTTACAAAGGTTTTAAGGGTGTTTTTGAGTTTGTTTCAAGTTTGTTTTGTGAAGAAGTTTTCACAAGAGGATGAGATTATTCTTTTCGTGTTTGGGCTTCAATCTCATCTCTCTCTCTCTCTCTTGAATTTTAAAGAAGTTTATGTTAAACTGATCTCTAGCTTTATATATATTTGTTGTTGTTATCAATTTCATTAAGCTAGATTTTATGTTGAGTTTGCATTTTATTTTTCTCATTGTTTACACACACATCCCATGAGCTTTTGTATTATCACATTGAGTATAATTTGGGCTGTGGTGAGTGTATCATTGAGAGTGAGATTACATTGAGTTCTCATCCATTGTAGAGAACAAACCCTTGTACTTATGCTTAATTTGTGAGAACACATTGTAATACATAAGGACACCGAGAGGAGTGTGTAGTGAGAGACGGAGTCAATTCCAAGAGGAGTAGCATTAGTAGTAAAGCCTAGGGAGAGGTGATAAATCCAAGCACTTGAGAAAGTTAAAACGGGCTAGGCTAATACTTAGAGGGTGTATTGTGTGATTACAATTGTGTGAGTTATAAAAATTTTCGATGAGCTAGAAAACTGATTGTGTGAGTTGTAAACATTTTCGGTGAACGTTGAAAACTGGTTGCGATAGTGGAGATTCTCCTCGTGAGTGAGGAGAAGAGATGTAGGTCGAGGATGATCGGACTCCGTGATCATATTGTGTGTTTGTGTTTGTCATTGGTGCACTATTATTGTGTTCATCTTATATCACCTATTATGCTCATTTATATTGTCTCTTGTTTATATGGTCCTTAGTTTAATTGCATATCATTGCTCACATATCTTGTTGTATATCATATTTGCTAGGATATTTTTAATAGGTTTTAATTTGGTATTAATATCGGATTAGATTAGCATTTTAAGTATTCAACCCTCACTAGGGTAATTTTATTTGGTATCAGAGCTTGGTGCTCTTTGATTTATGGCTTAATCGCCTAGAGTCAAAGATCCTCACTTTGATTTTGCTAATCTAGTTTTGATAATTTTTTATTGCTTGCATTTATATATTATGGACATGCATGGTGCACCTAGCTTAGGTTATACCATTAATATTGCTCCTAGAATTGATAATTTTCCTTATGCTCAATGGTGTGTTAGATTTAAACTTTTTGTTAGATCTAGAAACTTTAATTTATGAAAAATTATTGATGGTGCTTACATTGTACCCACTACGGAGAAATCCAAGTTGAGTAAAAATGACAAAAGAATGTTTATTATGAACAAGCTCCTGTTAGAATTTTTGTTTAATGCTTTTGACTCATCCACGTCTAATAAGCTTGATTCTTTTGATAGTGCTTACATATTGTGGAAATTTATAAAAGCACATCAAGGGAGTTTGGAGGAGATCCGACGAGCTTTGACAGATTCCACTTCAAGCTCAAATGGAGATTCTTCATGTACACGGACACTAGACGATAGCCCTAGTGAGGTATGCGATTCGAACTCCGAAAATAAACTATTTATTAATGAACTTGCATGTGCATATGATAAATTAATGCATGCCTACACAAAATTACATCATAATTTTATTAATTTAAAAAGCATGTATGTTATTTTAAAATCCGATCATGAGAAGCTAGAATCCAAATTTGATATTATTGTTAAAAAAATAAGGCTCTTAAAGATAATAATGATAAATTGAAATTGGATAAAGCTAGCTTGTCTCATAAAAAGAATAATACCATGCTAGAAGTAGAGACTATTAGAGATGAACTAAAGTCTTTTAAAAATGATCATATTTGCTCTATTTCTAATGTCAATGCAAATATGCTTAATGATAAGTTGAATAATGTGAAAAACCATATTTCATCTTTAGATTCAACTTTAAACAAATGCATTGATAATAATAAGAAACTTATGGATATGTGTGTTAAGCCTTGTACAAATGTTTCCAAATCACCAATACACTATGCACACATATATAGCAAAGTTTATAAGTGCTCTATTTGAGGTCGTAAAGTCTATTTAGCTAAATTTTGCTATATTGCACAACAAAACAATAATGCTAATATTATTACTCCTTGTGCATCCCATCAAGTTTCCTCATCATATACACATACTCATACATATGCACACAATAATCACCATAAGCATGTTAATGTGTATAAGTGTAATTTTTGTAGTCACTTTGGCCATTTGGCCAAATTTTATTTTGATTTGAAAAGAGTTTCACATTTATAAAATAGTTTTAAAAGACCATCTTTGTTTGCAAATGTTTCACGTGCACAAGTTAATTGTCAACATAAACAAGTGCATCTATTTCATTGCACTTATTGTAATAGGAAGGGTCATTTGCATGAATATTGTTTTGACCGAGTCCGTATACAAAATGCGCCCAAATAGAATCATAACCCTAGGGTTTTGAGCTTTATTGATAAGGGTCATGTCCCTAAACTATACCAAGAGTAATTGGGTATATAAGCATGTTTGATTTCAAAACACTTTTTGGCATTTTCCTTTTCATTTCTTGTTTTCAGAAAATATGTTTTCAAATTTTTGAAATTAAAACAAATTGTTTTAAGTCAATACTTTTGTTTTCATTTTTATTGGCTTTGATTTTGATGAGAGGTTTGTGTTTGAGCAACCCCCCGGTTTATTGGGTATTTATTTTTAAATCTTATTTATCGGGTGCTAAAAGTTTGTATAGGTTGAAACAAGCTCCAAGAGCTTGATATAGTTGCCTCTCTTGTTTTTCTTGCTGTATATGACAAATATTGATTTCATTTGTTTTATCCTAGAGCTTACTCTTTTTGATCTTTTTAGATAAAACATATAAATGTTTTTATATTACTATTTTCTTGATCACTTGTTCATAAAAATGATAATTTGTAGATCAAACATGTTTTAATGTTATTAATGTTTAGATCATAATTCATAGTTTCTTTTATTATGATTTGTAATTACATATGTGGTTTTATTTGACTGATTTATGATTTTATTTGATTGATTTGATTTTCATTTGGACTTTTATGATTGTCATGATTTTTCATGGTTCTCATGATTTGTTTTCATTTAAAAGTATCTTTCATGATTCTCATATTTTTCAGTCTTTTGATTTCATAAATCTATACATATTTGTGTATTGATATACAATTTTAATGATAATATATCTATTGTGTGCTCAATCAATCATGATGTATGTTTAATGATTTGTGAACTTTTGATATATTGATCAAACATTTGAATTTTTTGATTTTTGAATATTTGATTTTTATTTTGGAATATTTTTTATTTTAGTTTAAGATCCTTGTAACACTTTGTCTTAATGATACATATGTAAGTGTTCACTTGGTATCTTTTGTATGTGTGTTGATATTAGTGCGTCTCTATATATTTTTTTTACTCACATATGAATACCTTAGTATTTTATTTCATACATTCTATGTGGCATTTTGAGGAGAAGCTTTTTTCCTATATTTATTTTATACTCACCCATGCTTATTTGTAAGGCGAGCTTAACACTCTCTTTCTCTCTTATTATTTTCCTCATTTTGATGTTGACAAAGGGGGGGGGGAGAAACAAGTCAATTATGAGTATTTCTTTTATTGCTTTTATGCATGAGGATTATAATTTGTATATTTATTTAGTATCATGCATATTTTATATTATCTGTGTAGATTGTTTGTCATCATAAAAAAAGAGGAGATTGTTAGGTCTCATGTTTATGAGCCTACTATCTAATCTAGTTTTGATGGTTAGCAAATAATTCTTAACAATATTTGTCGAGTGTTTATTTGCTTATTAGGTATTCTACACAAAGATCCTCCTATTGGAGGTTGGATGGAATTGCGCCTACACGATCATATCTATTGGAGGTTGGAAGGAGAATAGGAATGAAGTCGTCGTTATTCAAGTCAAATACGAGTTCATGCTTCATACCTTTTGTCAAGATGGAGGATTGTCCAAGATCTAGCTTAGCGAAGATTTTCATCTTGGGTACATTAGTTTATGTGTTTATATTATGTTTGTTAATACTTAGAGATTATACACACAAACATCATTTTTGTTTTATTTACTTTCAAGTTTAGCCACATAAATATGAAATAAATGAATATAGTTATATACACACACATTTTTTTCATGTTTATACATGCTTGAAATGATTTCATTAAAATCAAGCTTTGACATATTCAAATCAATGAAATCATGTTTTTCGTTTTCATACTTTTGTAAGTTTCCAAAATAATGTATCTATGGATTAAAGACTTGATTATACTATTTTACATCTTTTATAAAGTCTATTAATCTACTTAAGAGAAGTTTCAAACTTGTTTGAAAATATTATGTCAAAATCATGTGTTGTTGAAACTTCCTGTTTTTGACTATTTTGCAAAATAAAGAATTTTCACAAATAGTGAATGATATTTGAAAATTTTTCTTTTGTAACATGTTCATTTATATGTTTATAAATAATTCTCCAAATTTTACATTTTTTGGAATTTGTTTGATATTTTTAAACAAGATTTAAAGTTGATATTTATATCAGGTCATATGCACGCTTTAAGTCGACTTGCTACAATCCCAAGTCGACTTATAAAGTGTTGCGCAAATGTTATTTTTAATCTACTGAGTCAACTCATAAAATAACAAGTCAAGTTATACTATATAAGTCGACTCATGCCTGTCATAATTCGACTCATAATATAACAAGTCAACTTATACTACATAAGTCGACTCATGTTTGTCATACGTCGACTCATAATATGACCGTTGCGCTATAATAGGTACTTTCTAGATTTTGTTATTTTTAATGTTTTTAGTAGTTTTTGCTAGTTCCTTGGGGCTCCTATTTATACCTCTTACCTTCTAACTTCTGAGCATACTTAAGAAAAGCTTTAAACAAGTTTACAAAGGTTTTTTTAAGTGTGTTTTTGGGTTTGTTTCAAGTTTGTTTTGTGAAGAAGTGTTCACAAGAGGAGAAGATTATTCTTTTTGGGCTTCAATCTCATCTCTCTCTCTCTCTCTCTTGAATTTTAGAGAACTTTATATTAAACTTATCTCTAGCTTTATATATATTTGTTGTTGTTTATCAATTTCATTAAGCTAGATTTTATGTTGAGATTGCATTTTATTTTTCTCATTGTTTACACAAACATCCCATGAGATTTTGTATTATCACATTGAGTATAATTTAGGTTGTAGTGAGTGTATCATTGAGAGTGAGCTTACATTGAGTTCTCATCCATTGTAGAGAACAAACTCTTGTACTTGTGCTTAATTTGTGAGAACACATTGTAATACACAAGGACACCGAGAGGAGTGTGTGGTGAGAGACGGGGTCAATTCCAAGAGGAATGGTGTTGGTAATAAATTCTAGTATGAGGTGGTAAATCCAAGCACTTGAGGAAGTTGACACAAGCTAGGCCAACACTTAGAGGGTGTATTGTGTGATTGCAATTGTGTGAGTTGTGAAAGTTTTCAGTGAGCAAGAAAACCAATTGTGTGAGTTATAAACGTTTTCGGTGAACGTTAATAACCGGTTGTGATAGTAGAGATTCTCCTCATGAGTGAGGAGTGGAGACGTAGGTCGAGGATGACCGAACTCCGTGATCATACTGTGTGTTTGTGTTTTTCATTAGCGTACTTATTATTGTGTTCATCTTATATCGCCTATTGTGCTCATTTATATTGTCTCATGTTTATATCGTCCTTAGTTTAATTGCATATCATTGCTCATATATCTTGTTGTATATCATATTTGCTAGGATATTATTAATAAGTTTTAATTTGGCATTAATATCGGATTAGATTAGCATATACCCTATTCACCCCCTCTAGGGTAATTTCAATTTTAAGGGTTGAGAGAGTTGTAACCCATTGTATTTCTCTTCATATAGTAAAATCTCCCCATCCTCTCCCCGTGGACGTAGACAAATTACCAAACCACGTAAATTCTCTATGTTTGTGATTGGTTTTGGTTGTTCTATTATGGACTGCACTCGTTTGTGATTCTTCTTGTGTTGCTTACTGACTGGTTGGAGATTGTGTACGCTTCCGCCGGGCGCAACAATTAGTATCAAAGCCTAGGGTTTTAGATCTAGGGTTTGTTTTGGGTGGAGGAAAATTTGGTGTTGAAAGCTTGGATCTTGGAGATCTTGGTTACGGTGGAGATAGCTTATGGAGTTACTGTTGGAGATCTCGCTTTCCTCGTGTAGTTAGAAGATCATGTTGGAATCCAATCTTGGGTTCAATTTGGGTAATTTCTCAAGTCTATCAAGTTTGAATCTTTTCTCTATAATTTTGGAGTTAGCAAGCAATGGCAAGAGAAAGTGGTGAAAGTAGCAAGGCTTCGACGAGTACAGTTCAGGTTGTACTTCAGAATACGAAGATCAGTGTTGTAAAGTATGACGGTAAAATCAACTTTGAGTTGTGGATGAGTGATGTACAGGATGCATTGAATGCTCAAAACTTAGAAGAGACGATCATGACTCATGAGAGGCCACTGAAGTATGATGAGGCGATATGGGACAAGATGAATCAAAATGCTTGTGGGGTAATTAGATCTTATTTAGAATAAGAGTTGAAGTACGATGTTATCGGCATGACGTCTGCGATGAAGATGTAGAAAATTCTCAACAACAAGTATCTTACTAAGAGTATTAAGAATCGATTGCTCTTGTTGCGAAGGTTATTCAGATTCTAGATATCCAGGGGTACCTCACTTACAGATCATGTGAACAACTACACAAAGTTATTGCCGAACTTGACAAATGTGGATGAGAAGATATTGGATGAGTACAATGTGATCATTTTGTTAGGCTTATTACCCGATGAGGATTTTGATATATTTGTTCTCACATTGTTGAATGGTAGATCTTCTATCACCAATAGTGAAGTGACTAACGCATTAACGAATTTCAATTTGAGGAGGAAGGATAATGAATCTTCCAGAGTGAGTACTTCAGGAGAAACTTTGTCGACAGGAGGAAAGAGTCCCTAACCGAGAGGTGGCAATCGGGGAAGGTAAAAGTCAAGAGGACACTACCAAATTGCGAAGAACTAATGTGCTTTCTGTAGAGAACAAGGACATTAGAAGAGAGATTGCCCAAAGCTTAGAGAGAAGGAGAATAGTAAGAAGAAGGGCCCGAAGGCTAGTGAGGTGAATGTTGCTAAGAATGGTAATGATTCTGATGATTCATTCTTTTCTCTATTGATTACTCTAGAGATTAACCATGTGGAGGCATCGGATTGGATGCAGGATTCTGGTGATACTTATCATGTGACCCCCTGGAGAGATTGGTTTGCATCATTTGAGGAGCTCGATGGGGGTGTGGTGGTCATGAGAAATAATCAATCCTGTGGCATTTGTAGGATATGTACCGTCAGGATTCGGATACACGATGGAGTTGTTAGAGAGTTGAATGAAGTAAGGTTTGTTCCTCAGCAAAAGAAATATCTTATTTTCATTGGAGCTTTGGAGGCAAAGAGATTCAATGTAACTTTTGAGAACGCTGTAGCTAAAGCTACTAAGTGATATTTGGTTGTGATGAAAGGAGTACATGATAGAAATCTCTATTATCTAAAGGGAAGTATCAAGATTGGTCAGGTAGCTTCCATAGTTTCAGAGGCGGATGCGAGCAAACTTTGGCACTTCAGACTTGGGCACGTAGGGAAAAAGTCACTGTAGGCATTGTGCAAGCAGGGACTGTTAAAGGGAGCCAAGAATGAAAAAGTTAAATTCTGTAAGCATTGTATTCTTGGCAAGAATACTAAAGTAAAGTTTAGGATAGCCATTCATAGGACGATGGGTATCTTGGACTACATACACACAGATGTTTGAGGTTCCACTAAGATGGCACACTTGGTGGTCGACATTGGTTCATCACTTTTGTAGATAACTATTATAGGTGTTGTTGAGTGTATACTATGAAGCAGAAGAGTGAAGTTCTAGATATATTTGTGGAGTGGAAGAGAAGATTAGAACTACAGACAGGGAAAAAGATCAAGACATTAAGATCTAATAGTAGAGAGTACACATCAGACCCCTTTCAGCAACTATATCAAGACGAGGTCATAGAGAGATACTTCACAATTAGTCATACACCGTAGCAAAATAGGGTGGTAGAGAGGTTAAATTGGTCTTTACTGGAGAATGTCCAATGTTTGTTATCGCGGAGTAGTTTAGAAAAGATCTTTTGGGCTGAGACACTTATGTATGCGAGCCACCTCATTAATAGGTTGCATTCATCTGCGATAGAGGGAAAGACTTCTATGGAGATATGGTCGGGAGAACCAACACATGATTACGGTCATCTTAAGATTTTTGGATGCCCTGTATTTTATCATGTTAAAACTGATAAATCGGAACCTCGAGCTAGAAAGGCCATATTTGTGGGCTTCAAGCATGGAGTAAAATGATACAAGCTTTGGAATCCAGTTGATAAGAAGATTGTACTAAGCAGAGACGTCACATTTGATGAGGCTTCGCTCTTGTAGTCTCCCAGCTCTCATCAGGTGGAGAGCACCTCGACAGAGGAGACATCGCAGGTGGTGGAGATTGATACAGCTTCACAGTATCCAAATAGGACCGTATTCATTAAAGTGCCGACTAATGTGACGTCAGACGAGCACAGTGATGATTTGAATGATATAGGTACAACAGAGCAGGATCAGGAACCGACGACTCAGGTTCAGAATTTTATTACAGTTCGGAGACTCAGGAGAGACATACAGTTGCTAGTGAGGTATACAGATACAGTGGTTGCTTATGCACTTCCGGTGGAGAGTGTTAATGAGATGATTCCTACTACATTCAGAGAGGCCGAGCAGAGTTCAGAGGCTGATTTTTGGCAGGTTGATATGTAGGAGGAGATGGAGTCTCTTTACAAGAACGAAACATGAGAACTTATTGAGCTTCTAAAATGGCGGAAGGAAATTGGTTGTAAATGGGTGTATACAAAGAAGGAAGGCATTAAAGGCACTCCGGTGAGGTTCAAAGCTAGGTTGGTAGCGAAGGGCTATGCATAGGAAGAAGGTATTAACTATAATGAGGTCTTCTCTCTGGTGGTGAAGCATTCTTTGATTTAGATCTTACTAGCTTTGGTGGCACAATATGGTTTGAAATTGGATCACTTGGATGTGAAAATAACTTTTCTTCATGGTGATCTTGATGAAGAAATTTATATGACTCAGCCATTGGGGTTTCGAGCTACATGAAAGGAAAATATAGTTTGTAGATTGAAGAAATCTCTATACGAGTTGAAGCAATCTCCAAGATAGTGGTATAGACAATTTGATGGGTTTATACTTGGCAAGTCATACATTAGGAGCCAGTTTGATCCTTGCATGTACTATCACAAGTTGTATGGAGGTGCGTACATTTATTTGTTACTTTATATCAATGACATATTGGTTGCTTCTATTTCCAGATCCGCCATAGATGAATTGAAGATACAGCTTTTGAGTGAGTTTGAGATGAAGGATTTGGGTGAAGCAAAGCGCATTTTAGAGAAGGAGATCGGCAGAGACAGAGATAACGAGAGAATTTTTTTGACACAACTGGCTTATTTGAAGAAGGCGCTACAGTGATTTAATTTTAGTATGGAGACGAAGCCAGTCAGTATACCTTTGGGAGTCCATTTGAAGCTTCCAGCTAATCTTTTACCAAAGTCAGTTGAAGAAAGAGAGTTAATGTCGAAGACTCCTTATGCGAGTGTAGTGGGAAGTTTGATGTACGTCATGGTATGTATGAGGCCGGATTTGTCACAGGTAGTTAGCATGGTTTCACGATACATGCACTACCTGGGTCTGGGTCATTGGAATGCTGTGAGGTGGATATTGAGGTACAATTAAGGTACTTTTAACGTTGGTTTGGTGTTTGAGTGGGACACTAGTGGTGGGCAATTGTGTACTGGTTACATCAATTCAAACTATGTTGGAGATTTGGATAAGCACCGGTCGATGACGTGATATGTATTCACTTTGACCCATGCGCTGGTGTGCTGGAGATGAACCTTGCAGTCTACAATGGCTTTATCAATAATAGAGGCAGAGTACATGGTGATTTACAGAGGCTGTTAAGGAGGCAATTTGGCTTCGAGGAATTTTGGAGGACCTTGGTGTTTCGTAGCGGTCTGTCACTATTTATTGTGATAGCATGGGTGCTATCTATTTGGCAAAAAATTAGGTTTTCCATGTGAGGACGAAGCACATTGATGTTCGTTATTACTTTGTCAGAGATGTTCTTAAAAATGGGGATGTAGAGCTCGTGAAGATCCACACAAAAGATAATCCAATAGATATGCTCACGAAGGTAGTCCTTAGCAACAAGTTCGATCATTATAGAAGCTTATTATGGATTTGTACTTGTTGAAGCCTTTCGAGGCCATTTGGATAAACTACGGGTAGCTTGATCTCTTGGGAGAGGGAGTACGTAGGCAACCACATTGGTGCAGCCAAAGTTGGAGAGACGACGCATTAGTGCTCATGTTGGTGTCGGCTCAGTTTTGGGAACACTTCACCGAGGTGGAGAATTATGAAAATGGCATGGTCAGTCGACCAAAAATGCAACTCAGTCGATCGAATACAGGAAAATTCAAAGCTACAGGAAATGCCTTTGGTCAATCGACTGATGAACAATATCAGTCAACCAACCCACCAATCGGCTGACTGATGGAGACTTATCTGTCAACCGATAGAGTTTTTCGATCGACTGATAGTAGGTTACTAAACTGGTTCGGATTCCTAGCCTGTTTTGGTTTGGGTGTTTATATAAATAGAAACACGTTTTCTAGGGTTGAGTGAGAGGTGTTAATCAGAGAAAATTGGTTGTTTTGAGCACTTTGAGAGGGAGATTATTTGTTGGTGAGTGAGATCCTTTGGTTAGGATTATTTTGAGTGTTTGAGAGAGTTATAACTCATTGTATTTCTCCTCATATAGTGAAATCTCCTCATCCTCTCCCCGTGAACGTAGGCAGATTGCTGAACCACGTAAATTCTCTGTGTTTGTGATTGGTTTTGTGTTGGCCTTCTTATTTTGATGATGTTTAACAAATAATTTACGACTAATGCTGTTTGTCTAGTGTTTGTGATTTTCTATTTATTGACAAACAACATGTTAGAGAATGGATGGAATAGAGCCTCAACGATCATATCCAATGGAGGTTGGTAGAATATCGGTATGAAGCAATGCATTTCAAGTTGAAGATCCAAGTTCAAGCTTCATCTGCAAGATTACCAAGTTAAGCTCATTGAAGACCTTCATCAAGCTTGGGTAATTTAGTTTAGGTTTTATATTATGTGTGTTAAGTACTCTAAGCTCAATATAATATACACACATATTTTATTGGTTTCTTTGTATATATATAGTTATATATATAATAAGTTTTGGTTTCTATGTATATATAGTTATATATATACATACATGTTTTTGGGTTTTCATGTTTATAAATATAAAATTACATATTTCATATTTATTATTGTGTTTTTGGTTTATAGACTTAATAACTATAGTTTATACATTTTACCAAGTCTATAAAGCCATACAAGAAGTTTCAAAATATGGTTTAGCTAAAATATCAAAAACATATGTTTTGTATTTTTATATTTTGGACTATTTAAAAAACAATGAGTTTTCACAAATAGGGAATGCTTTTTGAAAACAAGTTTTTGTAACATGCTCATTTTCATGTTTACAAGCATTTTCCAAATTTTTATATTTTTTGGAATTTATTTGATATTTTTAAACCCTGTTTTAAGTTGTCATGTACTGTTTAAAACAGGCTGTGTGCATGTCTTGAGTCGACTCATGAACAGTGTTGAGTCAACTCATAAACTGTTATATAATTTATATTTTGTTTCGATGAGTCGACTCATAACATCATGAGTCAACCCAGACAGGTTGAGTCGACTAATGTCTGTCATAAGTCGACTCATAAACTGTGCTGGAAAGTGTGTTTTGTTTCTAATGAGTCGACCCATGACTTCATGAGTCGACCCATGCATGATGAGTCGACTCATGAATTTTATGAGTCGACCCATAAGCTGTTTTTAGCCTATAACAGCTAGGTTATGAGTCGACCCATAATTTTTATGAGTCGACCCATAAATGTTCGTTACAAAGTAACGGCTATTTTCCAGCTTTGTTTTCTTTTGGGTTTTTGGTCTTTTTCTTTGGTTTCTTGGGGTACCTATATATACCCCATACCCTCTAACTTCTGAGGAAAATTAAGAAAGTTTGTTAATCAAGTTTAAATAGTTTAACAAGTGTTTAAAGTTTTTTTAAGGGTGTTTAAACCCTTGTTTTTAAGTTTTGTTTGTGAAGAAACTTTCACAAGAACAAGTGGAGATCATCCTTTGGTGTTTGAGCATTCACTCTTCTCCCTCTCTCTTGTTATCTATAGAGAAGTTTTCTAAACTTAATTTCTAGCTTTGTATTTACATTGTTGGTTAATTATCATCTCTATAAGCTAGATTTTCATAATTGAGTTTAGTTCGATTTTGTTTTATTGAATCTCATTGTTACTGTAAAACCCTAAAATTTTAAATTTTAATTTTTATTTTATAATAAATAATAATAAATATGTTATATTATGATAAATGATATTTATCAATATTTGAGTATGCTAGGAATTGATTTGAGATCAATTCAATGTATATATGTGAATATAGAAGTGATATCATGCACATGTACACGGGCCTGAATCTGGGAAAAACCACCAGTTAAACGTATATGCATTTTACATATAGATAAAGTTGAAATTTGGAAAAATGTAAAAGAGCAAAGTTGTAGGTCTCTTCAAGAGCTTTCCAACAAATCTTAGATCACCTTATTCCGATTCGTATGAGAAAGTTACAGCCAAAATATCGTAGACTGACGGGATGTTTCAAGATTCTAATAGGTTTCGGGTTTGGGCTTTTTGAATCGGGTTTGTTGCTATATAAAAACATGTTGGTGCACGAAAAGAGATCTATCTTCATCAGAATACCAAACCCTAGTAGCCCCTACCCTCCTCTCTAAAACCCTAGCTTTAAATCTTGTGTTTTTGGGAGAGTTCGTGAGGCGAACATCGAAGGAAATGTGAGATCTGTGGTGTTTGGCGGTAAGCGGTCGTTTCATATCATCTTCAGAGGCTTGCACACGTCTTTAAGGCAAGATTATCTCCTACCCAAACCTTCCCAGTAATTAGTTAAAATTTTAACAAGTTAAAAAGGATTTATATTGAGAAAGATATAGTCTTTTTAAACGACATGTCATGCAGAAAACTGCAACCCGTGTGATCAACTTCAACTGAAATCTGGTTTTGATTTTGAACTCAAAATTGAACAAAACTGGTGTAATATGAAAGATATGTGAATCTAGTTTTTAAAACAGAAAGAAAAATCTTAAAAAGGATTTATATTGAGAAAGATATAGTCTTTTTAGTAACGATATGTCATGCAGAAAACTGCAACCCGTGTGATCAACTTCAACTGAAACCTGGTTTTGATTTTGAACTTCAAATTGAATAAAACTGGTGTCATATGAAATATATGTGAATCTAGTTTCTAAAACAGAAAGAAAATCTATAAAATGATTTGTATAGGGAAAGATATACTCTTTTTACCAATAACATGTCTTGCAGGAAAACTGCTGCACATATATGATGATTACCTGGATATTTGAGATAACAAATTAATTCTAAATTCAACCAAACTAGTTCCATTTGAAAGATGTGTGAATCTAGTTTTCAAAACAGAAAACTATTTCTAAAAATAGTTTTCCTAGAAAATGATATGCTTATTTTACTAACAGTAGCGCAGACTATTTCTTGGGCAGTTTGCCTCAGTTTCTTGTTCTCTGAAGTTTGTTTGCGTTGTTTTGAGATGTGTTTGCGGAGTTTGAGCCGCTCGATTGTTACACTTATAGTCATAAGTATGTTGTAATACGCATATGTGTATCCCAATGGGATTATGATCTGATTTGGTCT
>BQKN01065591.1:563179-609234 GCA_022839385.1 Asparagus kiusianus | reverse complement strand
ATATATATATACCTTACTCTTATGAGTACATGGGAATTATATGTTGATGTCCATTATGATGTTTTATTTTCTAATGATATTTATTTCCATAGTTCGGTATTGATATTTAGGTATCTACAGCCTGAGGCATATGGTATATACATGAGGGTTTCCTTGTTTGGATTATTTCGCTCGACGTACTACGTCTCGTGTTATAGATTTCTAGGTATTAATATCATTAGATACGGGGAAAAATAATGTAGGTAGACTATGCTTAATAGATAGAGCCTCCACTACATCTAGCAGCCCTTTCCTTGGGGACGAATGAAAGTGATATTGCTTTAGCGCTCTGACGCTTTTGTTGTTGCTCTTTTTATTTCAATTTTCTTTTCAGGCAGTTCAAAGCTTCGGAGAGCAGCAGGTTGACGGTCTTCCAGTATAGTCACCGTCGTTCAATTTTAGTAGTGAGACTCCACTGTGGTTGGCTTTTATATTTAGACATTAGAGTTTATTTTCTTATTGTAAAGGTTGCGAGCCTTAGTACAATTCCTATTTAGTTTGTGATGAGACATTTTTCTTTCAGTTATCAGATGTATTTCAGACTTGTCGGTTGAGACATGAGTTCATTTATGAGATTTATCTTTCTACATCATGTCTATTGTGTTTACTATCTTCTTTTTGCCTGTATTGTACCTGCACTTTATTATTGATTCTACTAGAGGATATTACTGTGATTGGTGAAACATGTCATTGTACGGTGTGGGTGCATGACAGGTTTGACATCTCTAAGTTCACCTTGGACTACAGCTATGTGTGAAAATAGAGGCGTCACAAAAATTTCTAAGAAGAGAGCTTTACTTGAGGAAGATATTGTTATAAAATTTAAAAAAAATACTTAGTTTGTATAAGCTCAAAACACATACTTTCTACCCAGACTGCAAGAGATCTTAATTATCGATAGACTTAAAATAAAAAAGACAAAAAACTAAAAATTTATAATAACTCTAGTATAATATTATGGAAAAATTGCTTCAAGGCCCCAAATCTAAAAAAGTCATGTGCACCATTCCCCTATACTTTTGCCCATGTGTATAAAGCCAAAATATATTATAAAATTTCGTTTCAGCCCCGCCAACTCAGCAACTTGAGAGAATTTTTAAAACCCTATTCTAACCCTAATTAGTTATCGCTACAGTGCCTCGATTTTGGTAACAGCTCCCGCCCACTCTCTAACTCAAATCAAGTCTCTCTCTCTCTCCCCTCTCTCCCTCCCGCACACTATCTCTCTCTATGGTTAACAGTATCTAATGAAATCCCCAAATCTCCACTCAATCTCACTCTAGGGCTTTGTCACAATCAGTAGAAAATGGACGAAAAATCAACGACGAATCTAGATTCCCCAACTTTATTAAGAAAAGACGATGAATTTGAAGTTGTTCACCGTCATCCTACGCCGCTACAAGAGCAAGAACCTGTGCCGACGAATGACGAGTAACAAGACTTGCATTCGACCACCGTTAAAGACCCTCTCTCTCCGTCGTTGACTGGTAAAGATCCCCCCTCGCCTTCGACCACCGTTAAAGACCCCTCCCCCCACCATCGTCGACTGGTAAAGATCCCCCCTCGCCTTCGACCACCGTTAAAGACCCCTCCCTCCACCATCGTTGACTGGTAAAGATCCCCCTTACTTTTGACCACCGTTCAAGACCCCCTCGTAGTCGTTGACTGGTAAAGATCCTCCTCACCTTCCAAGAATTTTAAAGACCCCAATTTGTTGTCTAAGACTAACCATGGACCCTCTGCTCTCTCATTCCCATCCCCCTCTAAGTCTTCGTCCACCCATGTGTTAGACCCTAAGGTCGCTATGAAATAACCATAGGGGGGTGAATAGGGTTTATGCTAATCTAATCTGATTTTATGCTAATTAAAACTAATTAACAAATATATCCTAGCAAGTATGATATGCTACAAGATATGTGCAAGGATATACAATATAAACAAGGGTAAACAATATGATCATGCAACAATGGCGATATAACAATATGCAAGAATAAATGCGCCAATGTCAAACCCTAACACAAGGAAATGATCACGGAGTTCGGACCTTCCGTCCAACGTCTCAGCTCCCCACTCCCGGGGAGATCTGAAGGAGCTGCGGTGGGAGTTTGCAGATCAGGTGGAAGGAGATCCTCAACAGGAGTTTTGGCAGCACCCAAGGCGAGTATCATCTCGCCCAATCCCTCACCCCTATTTTTATGGTTTTAATTCGATTTTTCATAAGTTTTTGATGAGCCCAAAGAGGTATTTTCATATAAAAACGAGTTCTTTCAATAGGGATTGCAAAAATCAATGTTTCAGTTTTATAAAAATTCATCAGCGTTCTATTTTATAAAGATCTAGATCTGAAAATTTCCTAAACAAGAGTTAAAGCGTTTTTACAAGCTATTAAAACATTTTGGTTTGTTTCTCATGGATTTTGAATATTAAAAAGGTAGATTTTAAACTTTGGTTTGGTTGTTTATCTTCAGTATGATGTTTGAATTATTTAAGCAACTGTTATCGTAGAATGTCAAATTTTATTTCAAGTTTTGAGCTGACAGGAACCCAGGTTTGGGTTTCTGTCCGCTTGGCGGTCGACCGCTGGGCTTGCTGTTTGGGCAGATGTAGCCTGCGGTCGACCGTACCGGTCGACCGCGACATCTGCTCGGTCGACCGAGATGCCCACCGGTCGACCGCGATGTCTGGTCGGTCGACCGAGATGCCTAGCGGTCGACCGCCAGGCTCGTATCAGAGTGCGGTCGACCGAATCGGTCGACCGCCGATCTGTCTGTTGCATTTTCCTGTTTGGGTTATTTTTGAGTATTTTACTCATGTTCGAGGGTTTGCCTGGATTATCTGACCTGGGTTATTAGTCCCACTATGTGTCCATGCATGATAGATGACCTGGGGTATAAATTTGGGACTTATATACTGTTTTGGTTGTGAGATGGATAAGTAGATTTCACTACATGTATCATAGCGATCTTTTATTATTTTCACAGTCCTCGTGTTGGACTATAATCCATAGAAGTCCTCGTGTTGGACTATAATCCCTCTCAGTCCTCGTGTTGGACAGTTACCACTTATTCCATGAGTTTGGAAAACTACACTATATAGTTCCTGTTTCGGACATAGTTCTTAACCCTGCATGCGACTATTATACAGCAGTTCAGACATGATAATTATGTAGATTTTTGGTATAACACTTATGTAGATTTTTGACATGATATTCATGTAAGTAATAACATGATATTCATGTTGGCTAATGTCACAACACCGTAATTATGCTATGGAGTTTGTTGTACTTCTTCTATTATTGCTGCTATACTAGAACCTTGGGTTTGGTATTTAGGGGTTTACAAATTTGAGATACAAGGTATATACATGAGGGTTTCCTTGTTTGGATTATTTCGCTCGACGTACCTATGCTCGTGTTGTAAAATCCTAAATACTAAAATCCTCTTTTGTAAGATTAATGATTTTAGATCTATTATATATTATCTGTATTTTCATATACAACGAGCCCTTTTCCCCTGGGGTTGGTTGTGATGTTGCTTGCTAGCGCTTTGACGCTCGTTGTCCCTCCCCCCTTTCAGGTCATAAGCCAGGAGCACGGAGAGTCACAGGTTGATAGCGGACCACTTTAGTGTTCGACTTTACATTCTAGCTATGTATTAATTTCTTTGGGCTCCACTGTAGTTGATGTTAGACATTTGAGGACTATTTTATAGATGTTGTAAAGGCTGTATGCTTTATTTCTTTCATTCAGACTTGTAGTATTTGAGACTTGTTAAGAACTCCAGTATTTTTATTTCAGACATTGTCTTTGTATTTTCTATATGTTGGATGATGAGATATTATTTCGATCTCTATCATTTCATCAGTTATCTCTTGTATTATCTTTTACTTGCTTTTTGCACCTACACATGTTATTGACTCTTCTAGAGTGATAGAATTGTGATGGTGAAACATGTTATTGCACGGTGTGGTGCATGACAGGTTTGACATTCTTGGTTTCACCTAGGACTGCAGCCTTGTGTGAACCCAGGGGCGTCACAATAGGATTTATGCTAATCTAATCTAATTTAATACCAATTAAAACTTATTAACAAATTATCCTAGCAAATAAGATATACAATAACTTATATGCGCAAGGATATGTAAACTAAGGGCACATAAACATGAGCAATGGCAATATAGAATGAAAGAACAATGAGCACAAATAAATACGCCAATGCAAACTCAAACATAAGGAAATAATCACGGAGTTTGGTCCCCTCGACCTACGTCTCCGCTCCCCACTCCCGGGGAGAATCCACTATCACAATCGGGTTTTCGACGCTCAGCCGAAAAATGTTTACAACAACACAATTTTGATTTTCTAGCTCACCGAAAACTTTCATAATACACACTCTTACAATCACACTTTACACCCTCTAAGTGTTGGTCTCTAGCTCGTGTCCTTCCTTAAGTGCTCGGATTTATGATCTCTCTCTATGCTTTACTACCGACGCCACTCTTCTTGGAACTGATCCCGTCTCTCACCACACACTTCTCTCGGCGTACAAGTGTGTTACAAAGTGATCTGACAATGAAGCTCAAATAACAAATATTTGTTCTCTAAACAAAGTGAGAACTCAAGTAAGCCCACACTCAAGAACCACTCACCACAACCCAAATTATACAATGTATGAAATACTAAAAGCTCAAAGGTTGTGTGTGTTCAAATGAGTGAAATAAAAACTAAACTCAATATAAAATCTAGCTTAATGAAAAGATAATCAACAATAATTATATGTAAAGCTAGAAATTGAGTTTAGAGAAACTTCTCTAAAAAACAATAGTGAAGAGATGAGATGAATGCCCAAACACGAATGGATGATCCCTTCTTCCTCTTGTGAAAATTTCTTCACAAACAAAACTTGTAGAAACACTTAAGCAAACTTTAAACATCCTTTAAACTTGTTTAAAAACTTTCTTTATTACCATCAGAAGTTAGAGGGTATGGGGTATATATAGGATCATTGAACAAGCTCCAAAACCAAGAGAAAACCAAGGAAAAAGACAAAAAAACAGAAATGTGAAAATCTAGAAAAACTAGTCGTTAGAGGCCGTCGGTCGACTGATGAACTGTATTAGCCAACTGATGAGATGACCGTTACAGGCAGCTCACAGCTCATCAGTCGACTGAAGATCTCATCAGTCGATTGATAACCTTTTAGTCGACTGATGACCTCATCAGTCGACTGATAGTTTATCAGTCGTAAAAACAGAAACTTTTGGTAATTCCAGACGAGTTCATCAGTCGACTGATAAAATCCATCAGTCGACTGATAAAATCTATCAGCTAGAAACAAAGAGTAAATCTGATTTTCAAACATCTTTTAAAAATAGCAAATAAATTTCAAAAAAATATAAAACTTTAGAAAATGTTTATAAACATGATAATGAACATGTTGCAAAAAGAATTTTTGGAATTACACTTCCCAAAAGTGAAAACTCTTTATTTTACAAAATATTCCAAAAACATAAAAACTAAACAATACATGTTTTTGATATTTTGACTTAAACAATATTTTGAAAACTTTTGAATCAGTTTATAGACTTAGGAAAAGATGTAAAGTAGGGTTATTAAGTCTATAAACCAAGAATATAATATTTCATTGAAAATACACATATTTTACAATCTTTCAAAATAATAAACATGATAATCAAAACTAGATTTCAATGAAATCATAATAAGCACATATAAACATGAATATGTATTTATATACATGTATTCGATTCATGTATATGTGAGTAAACACATAGCTTATCAAAATTAAGAAATAATAAATATGAAACATGTATGTATATATATAATTAAGTATATTTGTTTCATATATAAACTTGAAATCTATAAAACCAAAATGTGTGTGTGTGTGTGTGTTTGTATAACCAAAAATGTGTATATGTGTATATGATTGAGCTTAAAGTATCTACACATGTAGTATAAACCCTAAACTATAAAGCCTATACCCAAGCAATCTTGATCTTCAATGTAGCTCAACTTGGTTGCGGATGAAGCTTGATCTTACAATGGCTTCACTCCACTATTTCTGCCAGCCTCCATTTGATATGATCGTTATGGCGTCCATCCATCCTCCAACAAATTATTTGTCTAGAATAATTAAGAAAACACAAACACTAGACAAACAATATTATTCATAAATTGTTTGTTAAAACATCATCAAAACAAAAATGCCAACAATCTCCCATTTTTTGATGATGATAAACAATTTATTAATATAATATAAAATCAATAAAAAAATAATATATACTCACATATATCTCTCCCTTTAGCAACATTAAAAATAGGGATATAAAAGAAATAGGAAAGCGAAAGCTCCCCCTACCTATAAGCATGGTGAGTATAGAAACAAATAATAAAGAATAGCTTCCCCTATAAAAAAGCGTTAATGAATATATGCAATGATGACAAAGGCAAACATATGTGAGCAAGCATAGATGAAAAACATGCTAATCATAACTCACATACAACAAGACCATGAGAACACATATAGATATATCAATATAAAAAGGTGTGTCTCAATACACAAACATAAAAATAATATATAGATTTACGAAATCAAAAGAGTGGAAAATCATGAGAATTATGAAAAAATATTTTTAATTGAAAACAAATAATGAGAGCTATGAGAATCATGACAAACATGAAATTTCAAATGAAAATCAAATCAATCAAATGAAATCATAAATCAAAATCTAAGCTAATAAAAATAAAAACAAAAGTAAATTTATATGTCAATACTTTTAAGTCAATACTTTTGTTTACATATTCAAAAATTTCAAAACACGTTTTTCAAAACCAAGATATGAAAAATAAAAACACAAAAAACATTGATTTAATAATCAAAAAGGTTTTGGTACCCAAACACTATTGGTGCTGGAAAACTTAGAGACATGACCCCTATCATTTAAGCTCAAAGCCCTTGGGTTATGAACTTATTTGGGTGCATTTAGTACACTAGTCCGGTCATAACAATAATTACTTAAATGACCCTTCCAATTGAAAGAAGCCCATTTGTTTTTGTGAACCATTTGGATGTGCACGGGAAACATTTGCAAATACAGATGGTCTTTTAAGATTATTTTATAAATATGAAACTCTTTTCAAATTAAAACAAAATTTGGTCAAATGACCAAAGCGACCACAATAATCACATTTAACACACTAGCATGCTTATGATGAACTTTATGAGTATGTGCATGTGTGTGTGATGAAGAAGCCTTATGAGATGCACAAGAAGTATTAGACTTAGAGGATTTGTGTGCATCGTAGCAAAATTTAGCAATGTGGCCTTTACGACCGCAAATTAAGCATTTGTAAACTTTGATATATAAATGTACATAGTGGGTAGGTGATTTAGAAGTTGTAGCACTAGATTTAGCACACATGCTCATAAGTTTCTTATGATTATCAATGCATATATTAAGAGTTGAATCTAAAGATGAAATATGATTTTTAATAATATTCAACTCATCATTAGGCACATATGCATTAACACTAGAAGATTATTCTTGAAAGAATCAAATTCATTTCTAATAGTTTCTACCTCTAGCATGGCATCAATCTTAGCATGAGATAGGCTAGCAATTGATGAGGTTAATTTTTTATTTTCTAAATTTAACATATCATTGTTTTCTTTAGGTGTAACATTCTCTTTAGCAATAATATTAAATTTGGAAGTTAGCTTCTCATGATTAGATTTTAACTCCACATGCTTACTTTTTAAATTAATAAAATTTTTATGCAACTTAGTATAGGCATGCATTAATTTATCATATGCACATGCAAGTTCGCTAATGGATAATTCACTTTTGGAATCCGAACCGCATACCTCGCTAGGGTATTTTCAGGTGTGTGGATCAAAATACGGGTACAAAGAGCTTTATTAGGGTTTGATCATATTTTTTTGATTTTTAAGGACTTTAGCATATGGGCCAAACTACCTGGGTCTGGGCCACATCAGTGCACGCGTTTTGGGGTCTTAAAGCAATTTTCCTAATATTATACGATAAAAGCATTCACATAAATATATAAAAGTACTAAAAAAAGCTACGTGAAAATTCTTTCTAAAAATTTCTAATTTTACATAAAAAAATAAGCTATACTATAAAATATTCAAAAACATTGTCCTTTACTCCTTTTGTTTCATATTTTAATTGTGTCGAGATCAATCATTCTTTACCTGTATCTTTTTCCTAAGCAATTCTAGAGTAATGTCTTTTTAATTTGGTGTCAAGGTATGTTTCTAGGAAAAAAAATACTTTTGCTTTTTCTATGATTAGGCTGATGAGTTCTAGAAATTTTGTCTTCTTGTTCATCAACATAAAATGTGTAAGGTGGCTTACATGGACTCTTTTGCTTTTGTATCTATATTTCTCCTACATTTGAACATTAATGTTTCCAATCTGAGGTCAGATAGGCAAATATTTTAGGCATTGCATATACATTTTTCTGCTAGCATATTTCTTGAAATGAAATGCACATGACTGTTATAAATACCACTTTGAAACATAATGCATTTTGATATGTCTTTGCTGTAGGATCTGATCTAATACACACTAAAACACTAGGGGGGATGAATAGTGTCATTTAAAAATTATGCAAAGTAGATTATAAATTGTAAGAAAGATAGCAACAATCATAGAAATTTACAATCATAAACACAAGCTTTTCTACTGGTTCCACCTCCCCGATGTACATCCAGTCCCCAAACAAATCCCTCTTGAGAGTTCCATTATGATTTAAAAACCTTACAAAATTAAAAGCAAACATGACCAATTTGCAAGGCCATGCAAATTGCAACCCCAATTAACAAGACCATGCCAATTGCACACCGATCTCTAGACCAAGAGATCAACCCTCTCAAACTTGAGAGAAACATTGATTGAAGCAAGAATACAAATCCAATCCTATAAACCTTGATGTGGATGTGAATGTGTAACAGTGGCATATGAATCTTTTTGACTCTCTGAATATTGCCTAAATAATCTCTAAAAATGATGAGAACAAAGGCAATATCATGAAACTCTCTTTTTCTGAAACTTAAAACTAAAAATTGGAAACTTGAGAGTTAATTTGCATAATATATGAATCTTACAAGTGCAAGTGATGGATATTATTTTCTGACGTTTTTACCTATTTATAGCCTTTGAAAAGACAAATTTTCAAACCCTAAAACCATACACAAACGGCTATAACCAGTCAAGTATTCATATCTCAAACAGTCAAAAAACTGTCTTTGTTGTCGACTATAACTCTTAGTACTCGACTACTCTGAGTTCAAACAGACTCTGTGTAGTCAAATTATTTCTTAGTAGTTGACTACTTTAGTCATTAGTCGACTACTCTGTAAACGACAGAAACTCTGGAATTCTGATTCAAAGTTGATTAGTCGACTACAAAGCTAATTGGTCGACTAATATGAAATGACACAGAAACTGATATTTTGTCTAAGTCTTGAGTAGTCAACTACTAATGCTATTAGTCGACTACACTATAAAATGATAGAATCTAGAAATATTGTCTAAGGCTTGAGTAGTTGACTACTAAGGCTATTAATCGACTACGAAGATATAGATATGAGATATCTGATATATTTTAAGACTCATTCAATATCTATAGTCTCTAATGGTTAACATAGGGGATTTTTATTGTTAACCACACACTAAGCATGTGTTAGTATGTTCTAAACACTATGTGTGTATATGTGTAAGTGATCAAAGCTTGTACAAATTTCTAAGCAAAGAAAATGTAAAATTACATTTTGACAATTACGTATATCTTCTTCTTTGATTCATGTTGTCTTGAACTCATCTTATGTCTTGAGTATCTCTTTAAATATCATTATTGATTTTGCTCTAATATTACAAAACAAACGTTAGCACATAATACACACAACATATAATATTTGTTATCATCAAAATAAGCCTATCTTGGGGTCAAAATTCCCAACATTCTTCCCTTTTTTGATGATGATAAATACATTGTGTTTATATATATATATATATATATATATATATATATATATATATATATAATTTAATCCCCCTACATGAAATCATTAGTTAAAATCTTTTACACCCTCTGCATCAAAGCATTAGTAAAAAAAATTTAAAATTTTCTATATAACTCCCCCTTTGTCATCAGCAAAAAGAAATAAACATAATTCAAGTTAAATTCATTTTTCTTTTTCCCGGGTACCTAAATAAAAACATTAATGTGAAATCCTGAACATTTGAATATTTTATGACAAATAATAATAAATAAGTTATATGGTGATAAACATCATATTTTGATGTTTGAGTATGACAGGAATTGACTTGAGATCAATTCAATGTATATTTGTGAATATACGAGTGCAAATGCATAAATCATGCGCGAAGAAGAAATCTGATAAAATGACCAGTTCAGAGTTTATATATTTCACACTGATATAGTTAGAATCTGGAAATACTCAAAGAATAAAGTTGTAGGTCTCTTCAATATTTTTCTAACAAATCTTAAATCACCTTATTCCGATGTCGGATGAGAAAGTTACGGCCAATATACTGAACACAGAAACATGCATTTTTACTGTGATGAATTTTCCTGTAGTTTGAGCAAGTTTGAACATGGATTTATTTTGTTCTTCGAGCCTTTTCTTTTCCAGCTATGTATAGGATTTGTATATGTGTTTTAAGACCTATACTGAGATCCATGCTAGTAGAATGTACTGTGTGTCACTACATTAAAAGAGAATAACTTTTGCTTAAAAGCTAGAAAGTGGGAACCTATGAATTAGTGCATTCGTCTTCATTTACTTAGCATGCCTTTTGATGCTGTGATGACAACAATCCAATCCACAAAGAGTTAAACAATCAAAATCCATTGAATGATTGTACGAATTTAAGCAAACAATTACTTTTGTCTTTCTTTCTTCTTTCTGTAAAGTTAACAGTGCATAAGTCATTAATAAAAGAAACTGAAGACGTGAGTTTGAGTGCACAGTTTTCCATCTTTTATAAGAGAGCTCTCTGTCAAAGAGCTCAGCCCCAAACAAATTTCTAAGTCTCCAAACCCTTTACCAGTTTTCAAATATCTCAAGCAGTGTCTCTTCCCCTTCTCAAAACTCTGTCTGTGAGTTCTAGGAGTGTCACTGTGACTTTTGTGGAGAGGAAACAAGAGATAGCTATCACAGTGAAGGAGGATCTCGTACAACGATTCTTAATACAGCGTTGAGGTAAGATTACATCCAAACTTTCCCAATAATTTAGTTGAATTTATAAGAAGTTTAAAATGAGATTTATCGTGCTTAAAGCTTAAATGTGATGTTAAAAAGTTGATTTTTTGATGATATATCCTAGTACTAAAATTTTGTTAATCATGATGTTTTTAGAACTGAAATTTATTTTGTTTATTTTTTGTTGCAATTAGATTTATAATCATGATCATTAGGAAATTTGGAATTTATTTTGTTTATTAATTATTTTTAAATCATGTTGAAATCTTAGAGGAATAATCAATTATATTTCGCATGTTTGGTAACGATGCTTAAATCATAGGTTTGTGATTTTCCTAAATAAATGTGAATCTGATAAATGAAATATTTCCTCTGTTATTTGTGTGGATCTTGTCATATGTAATTAATCACTTTGATAGTTACGTGTGAATTCAAGAGAAAGACATGATCATTTGGCTAACAACACGTTCTGCAGAAAACTGCAGCAAGAATATGATATTAAACTAATTATTTGAGATGGCAAATGAACTCTAAATTGAACTAAACTAGTGTCAAATGAATGATATATGAATCTAGTTTCTAAAATAGAAAATCATTCTTAAAAACAGTTTATATAGAGAAAGATATGCTCATTTTACTAACAACGTATCCTACAGAGAAAATTGCTGCACATATGTAGACTTCAACTGAAATCTGGTATTGAAATTGAACTTCAAACTGAACTAAGCTAGTGTCAATTAAAAGATGTATGAATCTAGTTTTAAAACAGAAAACTATTCCTAAAAATAGTTTTTCTAGAAAATGATATGCTTGTTTTACTAACAGCAGCGCCGACCATTTCCTGGGCAGTTTGGCCCAGTTTCTTATTTTCTGGAGTTTGTTTGCTCTATTTTGAGAGGTGTTCGTGGAGTTTGAGATGCTCGATTGTTACACTTATAATCATGAATATATTGTAATACTTATATGAGTATCCCTAGGGGATTATGATAAAATATTATTATGATTACACTTTTGAGTTAGTGAGTTAGTACACCTCAAATGAGACCATGATGAATTTCACTCCTGTAGGCTGTCTAAAAATCATAATGGATAGCTGATCCCCACGGATTAAGAAGAGATTACAAGGCAATGGCTCCTTCAAATCAAGAAGCAGAATTCATCCTTACAATCAAAACACAAGAAATTTCTAAATCATTGCATCCGCGGCTTTATAATCGCTGCAAACACGGCCTCATGTTTGAGATGATTGATCTTGATGGCTGCGACAACATGACTAATATTATATTAGCAACTATTAGAGATAATGATGAGCAGTGTAATGATTTCAGAAATAAAAGGTTGGACTTAGTTGGTGAGTTGCTTGGTAGAGAGCTGTGGGCAAATATTCGCTGATTCCCATCAAGTTCCAACAATGAAAGCTACAATCAGATAGCTTTCATGCCAACAAATGAAAGCTGCAAATAGAGGACTTTTCACATAAGGCGAGAAGAGTTACAATTCGACGACACTTTCGACAATTGATGAAAACTCTATTCGGCAGTCTTCACCATCTACAGTGAAAGTTACAATCTGGCGACTTTCACATCCCACAACAGCTAAAGCGAGGATTACTGAACGACGGTCCTTGCAATGCCTTTTAGAAGAAGTTACAAGTCAACCAACTTCTTCTAAAACGTGGAATTCACATTCACGTTATAATTCTAGAAATGCAGGCGACCCCTGCATTTCTAAGTCACAACAAGTGAAACGCGAGCGACCCTCGCGTTCTGGATGTTCAGTCAACACCCAACCTCACGTCTCAATCCTAAGACGCGAGGTTAGGGTCCTGAACGCTAGGTTGGGCATTTGACTCATTCAAATATGAGTCGAACGGTTTCAGAACTATTTTTCCCACGATCTGAGGAAATCACGCCAACTTAGGAGCGGATTTAGAGGGTAGTTACAACCTCTTATCCCCCTATAAAAACTCAACAAACCCACGAAGTAGAGGGTTGGATTTTCAGGATCGAAACCATAAGGGGTTAAAGATTTTTAGTTCCAAAAACCATACGAGAGTTGGCAGCAGAGGCGAATTCTTCGAAGGAGAGGATTTAGCTCAGATTCAGAGGATTAAATTTGGGAGAATCCTTCAGCAACAGAAACTCAGCTTGGCAACTAACTAAATTTTTGGTTCTAACAACTCTGGTCATAGAGTTCTAACTCGTTCTGAGTTCTTAAAACTCGTTCAGAGTTATTTATCAAACTTTTCACAGAAGTTCATTGTTCCCATGAGATAAGAGACGGTCAGATCGTCAACAGAGAGCAAATTCGACGTAAACAATCGAAGGAGGCATTCCATCGCTACCGAGAAGAATCCAGTTTTAAACAAAGGGGAGAACCAAATTCGTTCTCTTCTCTTTTGTAATCAGGGAATCTAACTGTAATTGATTTTGAGAGAATACAAGTCATTTTCTTTCATTGTCTTTTTACTCCCAAATTTTCTCACAAACAAAAGATGGCGACTCCACTGGGGACTAGCTTCTCTGACGACAAAGTGGTGGCGCAATCCGACGTCTACCTCATGGGAACAACTGTCGAAACTCTCGTCGTGGAGTTTGATCAAGCAAAATACGAGGAAGCCTTATCCTCTGGATCGCTTAGCCCCAAGGCTAAGCGTGACGTCCGCAAGATCTCCAAAGAGATCGAATCTGTTGCTGAAACGCCAAGGAAAGTCCTCTCCTTTGGTCAAAATTCACTGAACAACCCCTCTACTTCAGGAGCGGGCTTAGCCTCTGCTGAACTCGCACAGCGAGTTGAACATCCCACGTCCGCGTCAAAATGACGTGTTGCAGGCCATAAACGGCCTATGGAGGAGACACGCCCCAAAAACCATAACGACGCTGCTACCAAGGCTCTGAAGCAAGCCAAGAAGAACGCCGCTCGAAGACGGAGAAGATCCATACGACGAGCACATCTGCATGAGAGTCGAATGATGACCCAACGCGAGGATCTCGTTCGTGAGGCTTTACCCGAGCATAGCATCTCCACCAAAGAACGCGTGCTTCGTGGTAATGAGCCCAATTACGAGCCTCGACTGATACAGCTGAAACGCGACCCTCAGTGGCGCGTTGTTCCTACAAAACGCGGCCCTCAGAAAAGCGCCGCCGAAAATAAACGCACACCTCAGGTGCGCGTTCAAACAAAACATGACTCTCAAGAGTCTGTTTCACCAACCAAACGCAACCCTCAGGGGCGCGTTCAACCAAAACATGACCCTCAGAGGTCTGTTTTATCATTTAAACGTAGGCCTCAGCCTAATGTTTATAAATCCAAATGCGACCCTCTCGTTATTATTCAAGAACGCGACCCTAGCATTGCTCTTCAAGAACGCGATCCTCAAGAGGTCCGTCAAGTGCAAAATAGTCCACATGGGTTTAAAATCCATGTTCGACGAGAACCGATTTTACCCACCCAAGGGTAGGGGGTTCCATCTCCACCTTCACGCCCAGGGAAAGCTTCCTCCCAAGTTCCTGATCTGCGGGAATTATTGTCAAGAGGAAAACCAGCGCAGCAAGCAGCTCACTCGTGCTAATATGAGAGGCTTATTTCTGCAGTTCTTTCAGAATGCTATTGTTGTGCATCAGCACCTCGACAGTCTGTATTTGATAGGTTAACAAACATCGTTAGACCTACCAAACGATGACGTCGATACAAAAAGAAGATAACCGAGACTGAATACCCCGAAGTCACTATAAATGTGATAGGCAGGGGAAAGGCTTCAAATCCCAGTTCTGAAGAATCATAAAGGAGTCATTCCCCGACTGTTCGGGAAATTTGTGAAGAGTTTGAAGGGGTATACCGACACACCCGGACTCGTACAGGAGCTATTCTCTCGGTTAACTACCAAAAGTTAGCCAAAGGAATTGTTTTTGATGATGAATATTCGGCAATTGCCGAATCTCAATCTTCGAGCTCTGTGGTGGCTCGTGAAGTTTCTACTTACATGGCAGTGAATCCTGAAGACTTAGCTAAGAGAGTAGATGAACATCACGTCATGCTCCATGCACAACAGGAGACCCTTCTTCAAATGAAGGATATGTTGGCCCAGCTCCTTGCCGAAAAAGGCCAAAGACCTGAATCTTCCCGAAGAACCACATCAAAGGGAAAGCAGAAAGTGACTGAACATTCAGATTGTGAAACTCACAGCTTAGAGTCCTCCTCTGAAAATGAGAAGGAGACAAAAAGAGAACTACATCCTCAGTCTGCTAAAGTGGACGAACTGGAGGCTCGCCTCAATGCAATCGCCAACAGAAGCGAACTCCGCGAAGAAGGGGTCGTGCGACCTTATCCCGCTGAATGGGACACAGCTCCTTACCCACCAAAGTTTAAGGCACCAACTCTGCAACCTTTCGATGGCACAGGGTCTCCCAATCATTACATCTACTACTTCAAGTCACAGACTGGAGATGTAGTAGCAAACGACGCCATTCTGACCCGGCTATTCATCGGTACGCTCAAGGGTGTCGCTTTTGAGTGGTTTATGAAACTGCCTGCTGGATCTATTTAGAAATGGGTAGATTTGGAAAGGCTATTCTTAGCCAGGTTCTTTGAGGACGATACGGAGGTTTTAGTCCCGACTCTTCTAGCCACTAAACAAAGAAAAGGAGAGTCCATCAAGGCATATGTGGAGAGATTCCGCAGCATGGCGCTGCGATGCCCGTCAGGTATGACTCAATCAACTTTGGTTGAAACTTGCAGACACAATTTATAGACCCAACTCCTCGCCCAGATGGGAGTAGCAGAATGTAGATCCTGGAGATAGCTGGTTTCGCAGGGAGAACAAGCTGAAGAAATAGTTGCTCGCGTAAAAGCTGAAGAAATTCTACAACCCAAACCGTAACAGCAATGCAACCAGCACAATACATAGCGACCTAAGGGAAAAGAGACTTTGGCAGCCGACGTCAACACGCGAGAATCACCTCCCGCTAAGCAAGGCAAAGCACCGAATCAGCAAAGAGCACCCAAGCAGTATTCGTTCAAGGAAGAACATGTGGACACCTTGTTCTAACTACTTCGGAAGAACAACAAACTGCAGCTTCCCAAAATCAGGAAACCGGATGAGGTAGGAAAAGTTGACGATCCCAACTATTGCCGCTATCACAGGTTCCTGGGCGACCCTACCAGAAAATGTTATGTCTTTAAAGACATTCTACAAAACCTGGTAAATGCAAACGTGCTCACCCTGAAGCCCGAGCAGAAGACCGTGTCCACCAACTTAATAGTGGTCCAATTTGACGACTTCCCACCAGTAACAACTGCGAATGGCGTCATTCCCATCTACAAGGGAGAGATGCATATGAAAAATACTGACTTGCACTGTCAGAAAGACAGGGGGTTGGTACCTCTCACTAGCCCAAAAGGAAAAATCATGTGGGTCCATCCTGACTTGCTAAGAGACCAATAGTGGATGAACACCTCGTCCAAAAAGAAAGGAGGCAAGGCTAAGTCTTCTAACATGATTAGCCCCTCCGTGACTGAGAGTGATGATCACATCAAACATCTCACCGATTCAGAAGAAGAGAGGATTGCCCTGGCAGCATACCCGAGGGACAACCCTGGCACTCGGTTGGGAAAGGCTTACTTGAGAGACTATAACCAGAATGCTCAAGAAACTGAAGAGCAGCCCCAGGACGCTGGGGGTTCTGTACTGAAAAAGCCGATCGATAAGGGAAAACAAAAGGAGATCCGGTTCAACAAAAATCTTCACCAGGAACCCGGAGAATTGAGCGCTCCTTTTCAGTTCAATGTCATGGCACAGCTGGCCAACATACCGGCCAGGATTACCCTATATGAGCTCCTAAGGTTGTCCAAAACCACCAAGGAAGCTCTAATTGAAGCATTAAAGAATACGGAGAGCTTCATTACACAAGTTGCTCTAATTCCTGAAGCTTCTGAAGACCAACCTTGTCTGCAATGTCTGCAAGCGGCAAGAAGCCTACCCTGCATATCCTTTACTCAGGAAGATATGCAGGTCAAACACAAGCATGATAGACCTCTATATTACACAGGGTACATTGGGTCGTCGGAAATTAGTCGTGTCCAGGTTGACCCGGGCTCAGCGCTCAGCATCATGCCCTACAGGGTCATGCAAGTCTTAGGGATTCCCATGCATCGACTGAACACTACTCAAACTACCATCTTTGGGTTCAATGCAAATAGCACTCGGCCCCTGGGGAAGATCAAACTCAGGTGTCAAATCGAAGACTTAAGTCCGAAGTGACCTGTTACATAATAGATGCGGACACGTCCTACAATCTTTTGTTAGGACGACCATGGATACATGCAAACCACATTGTCCCATCTACTCTACATCAGGTCATGAAGTATGCCAATGATGAAGGAGAAGTTCGAACCCTAATTGCGGAGAAATACCCCTTCAGAGGAGTGGAAAACTTTCACACCGACTCCGTCTTTTACCTCGAATCCCAAGAGAAAGAAGATGTGGACAGCGGCAACGAAGCCGACACTAAACCGGATCCTGAAGAAGATTGTCCATGGGAATTGAATCTAGATGTAATGGGTCAGGATGAGAGTAATAATAATGTACCGAGCGAGGGTGAATGGTGCATTAATGAAGATTTTATTTTGGTGTACTTGTCTGATGTGTCCTCTAAAAATAAACAAATATAGAATGATCATAATGCATGTACCAACCCGTGGCTCACATTGTGTGCAGAAGCATCCCTCACGTTGCCGATTAAGTCATTCTTCACCTCAGATGAGGAAGTAGAAGATGCACATAAGGCTTTCTTCAAAGTCCCGTCCAAAAGGAAATGGCAGAGGCCGATCTACTTCGGTAAAGTTAAACCTGAACCACTCAAACGGGGAAGTTCGGAAGAAGATGATGGAGTTCCTCAATTCCATTACCACGAACCTAATTCCGTCCAATTAATGAGACAAATAAGGTATAACTTTGACGAAAAATAGGGTCTAAACTTCGGGAAAGGAAGGCGAACACCAATTCGAATGTCTCTAACCCCCGAAGGAAAACCCCCGGATTATTATCAAAAAACCGGAAGAGGCTTAGGTTATATCACACCTCCCTCTATCTCAAAAAATAAAATAAGTAACTATCTACGACGGGATCATTCATCCGGAACATCTTCTTGGGAATCTGACGTCAGCGTTGGATCTTTCTTTAAAAGTTTGACTGTGAACATGGTTTCAACTAGTCACACAGATGAAGATGCAGGGGGTGACGAAGAGTTAATTGAATCAACCAATGGCCCATGGATCAAACGCCTTAACATTTTATGTGATATGTGTTTCGAACAATGCGAACCACCCACTGAAGATAACGTAATCCAGGTCAATATAGGGGATGAATCTGACCCTAAACCAATTTTTATAAGTGAAAGCTTATCATCATCTGAGAAAGAAGACCTTATAGCTCTCGTCTAAGAGTATATAGACGTCTTTGCTTGGAATTATGAAGATATGTCTGGTCTTGATCCAAAAGTAGCTATGCATCGTCTCAACATCGATCCGGATGCCAAACCCGTTAAACAACAACAACGCTAGTTTCGTCCAGAGATCATGGAAGCAATTGAGTCTGAAGTTAAAAAACTTATAGACTCAGGTTTTATCAGAGAGGAACAACACCCGGACTGGGTGGCCAACATTATTCCAGTGCCTAAGAAAAATGGTAAGGTCCGTATATGCATCGACTTTCGTGACCTCAACACAGCGTGTCCGAAAGACGAGTTTCCTCTTCCTATCACTGATGTCATGATCGATAATACCTGCGGATATGAAAGGATGTCTTTCATGGATGGATTTTCTGGGTACAATCAAATTAAGATGTATCCTGAAGACGAAAAGCATACTGCGTTCAGAACTCCACTGGGGGTGTATTGCTACACAGTGATGCCCTTCGGCCTGAAAAACGCAGGAGCAACTTATCAACATGCAATGAACACCATCTTCCATGAACATCTGCGTAAGAAGATAGAATGCTACGTTGATGATATAGTAGTAAAAAGCCAACATAAGGGTGATCATCTTACAGACTTGAAGACAATGTTCGATATCATACGAGCACATAAAGATGAACCCGACAAAATCGTTCCTCAGAGTATGAAGCAGAAAATTCCTAGGATTTATCGTCACGTCCAAGGGAATCTCTCTTGATCCAGAGAAGGTGCATGCCATCCAAGACATGCCGCCGCCGAAGAATCTCAAAGAGCTCAGAGGTATGCAAGGTAGACTGGCCTATATTCGGAGGTTCATATCTAATCTCTCGGGGCGCTGCTAGCCTTTCTTGAAGCTTATGAAGAAAGGCGTGTCCTTTATTTGGGATGAAGAATGCCAGAAAGCTTTTGAAGAGATTAAGAAATATCTCACCCAACCACCTGTTCTTGTGGCCCCTATATCAGGAAAACCGTTCCTGTTATATGTAAGGGCTATGGATCATTCTCTAGGAGCGTTATTGGCCCAGAACGACGATCAAGGTCAAGAGCAAGCCATTTACTACTTAAGCAGAACCATTATGAGAGCCGAGCATCGGTATAACCCGGTTAAAAAAGAATGTCTCGCTTTGGTATTCGCAGTTCAAAAGATGCGACATTACCTAGTTGGACAAACAATTCATGTCATCTCTAAGGTAAATCCCTTAAGAGTCCTGATGACGAAACCATCGTCTCTAAATTGCTGACTTGCAAAATGGGCCATCCTCTTGTCGCAATATGATATGCAATTCATGCCCCAAAAAACGGTCAATGGTCAAGCGTTGGCAGACTTTTTAGCTGATCACCCAGTACTAGGGACATCTAAGTTGTATGAAGAATTGCCCGACGAAGTCGCCGAAGCTTGCGTTACTCGAGAAGCTACGCAAGTATGGAAATTATTCTTCGACGGTGCTTCCAGAGCAAATCCTCATAGAGCAATTACCGCGGGAGTAGGAGTGGTGTTCGTCTCCCCAAACGGTCACGTGATCCCAAGAGGATTTTCCCTAATCGAACCTTGCACCAACAATGTAGCTGAGTATAATGCTCTGCTACTAGGAATGCAATTTGTCGAAGAACTTAATATTCGACATCTCGATGCTTACGGTGACTCTCAGCTCATCGTAAATCAAGTCCGAGGGGAATACGAAGTACGTCACGAGGACCTAATCCCGTACTACTTCGTAGTGCTAAAGTAAGCTAAGAAGTTCGAAGGATTCTTTATTGAATACATTCCACGAGCTCAGAACGCTTACGCAGATGCTTTGGCCTCATTAGCAACTTCGCTGGCATTACCGCTAGGTGCTGAAATAATGATCCCAGTCACAGGACGTGAACTATACTGCTCCAAGATTCTTATAGAGGAAAGCTCAGATAAGACAACGACAGGAGAAGTATGTACAACCTCTATGGAGTTCGAATCTAGAGATTGGTAATGATGATATCCGTATATTGACTACGTCCTATACGGAATTTTTCCCGACGATCCTAAGGAAGCGGCCGCTGTCAAGCGAAGGGCCCTCTGATTCTATTACGATGCAGTCTCTCAAATCCTGTATCGTAAATCACATGACGGAGTTTTGCTTCGATGTCTTTCTCGAAAGGAAGCAAGGGAGGCTCTTAAAGAGGCTCATGATGGAATGTGTGAAGCTCATCAGCCCGGAGCCAAGTTGGGAGACCGCCTTAGGCGAATTGGCTATTATTGGCCAAAGATGTTTACAGATGCGGTCGACTATGCTAAACGTTGTCATGCATGTCAAATTTATGGACTTCATCCACCAAGTGCCGGGAAACTTACATCCTACATCTGCATCTTGGCCATTTGAAGTGTGGGGCATGGATATCGTGGGACCAATTTCTCCTCCGACCTCCAAAGGACACCAGTTCATCCTGGCTGTGACCGATTATTTCTCCAAATGGGCGGAGGTAATCCCATTGAAAGAAGTTAAAACTTCCAATGTAATCAAGTTCATCAAACATCACGTCATCTATCGTTTTGGAGTCCCAAGACGGATAGTCCACGACAACGAGACACAATTTGTCAGTTTTAGGTTTTAGAGATTTTGTGATAAATTCAGAATCCAGAGTATCGCATCTACGGCATATTATCCGCCGGTGAATGGTCTTGCAGAAGCTTTTAACAAAACTATTGTAAAACTTCTCAAAAAGTTTGTTTCTAAGAGCCGACGTGATTGGGACGAGAGGCTCGGCGAATGTTTGTGGGCCTATCGCACAACGGTGAGGACCCCTACAAGAGCTACGCCGTTCTCTTTAGTATGCGAAGCTGTGCTACCACTAGAGATTCAAATCCCTTCCCTGAGTGTCGCGATTACAACTGGACTAACAGAAGAAGAAAAACATCAACGACGTCTGCAAGAACTTGAAGCCCTAGACGACAAACGACTTCAAGCTCAGTAGAAGATCGAATTGTATCAAGGCCGAATTTCCAAAGCCTACAACAAAAAGGTCAAGGAACGGATTTTCAAAAAGGGCGATTTAGTTTTAGCCAACAGACGACCCATGGTGATGACACACAAAACCAAAGGGAAGTTCAATCCTAAATGGGAGGGGCCCTTCGTAATAGAATCAGTTTATTCGAATGGAGCTTATCGCCTTATCAATCAAAAAGGAGACAGGCTCATGATGCCAATTAATAGGAAGTTCCTTAAGAGATACTTTTCATAAATCATGTGGCCCACTTCTTTCTCTTGTAAATTCCAGCCGAGTCAAGCCGGGGGTTGTCGATTCGTAGTGTATTTTGGGAATAAATGTTTAGTTTTCTGTTTTGTATGCCGTCATGTTAACATTACACCTCTGACAATTGAAATTTTCTAGAATTATTCTAAGTAGTAATAAAGAGAGTTTCGATTTTGCACTACGCTTACAACATTCGCTTACTTTTCATTGTCCTGAAATAGAATTCGACAAAAGAGATAATGAAAGGCAAAATGATATCGTTTTCATTCAATATTGTTAACTTGAATACAAAGTGACGATGAGCAAAATGGAAATGATACAAAATCCCTTAGAAAAAAAAAAAAAAAGAGAAGTACAAAACCTAAACATCAGGCTTCATCAACTTAAGAGATTTCAGCCTAGACTTGAAGGTGGAGAGTTTCTTCTCATGAGCCGCCCTGACCTGTTCCTTGATCTCTCTCCTGAGTTTAGCTTCAATAGGAGCAGCAGCAATAATGTCTCCACGAATCCTCTCAGCTGCATGGAGCGTATGGCAAAAATCCGTATAGATGTGATCGCTTTGAAGCTCAAACCCTCTTCTAGCATCCTCATATTGAGCTAACTGGGCTTTCTTCCGGTCCAACTCAGCCTCCAATCGAATGATGTCCTCTTTAATGGCACGAATATCAGAAACAACACCTTTGATGTCAGTATATACCTGAGTATGCTGCTTCCGTAAGAGGGATATGTGAGTCTTCTTATCAGACAAGTCCTTGCGAAGGATCTCTCGATGATGCAGCTTTGAGATCGTAGCCAAGGAAAGAGATGGCTCCACTTTAGAGTCTAGATTGGTGTGCTGCAGCTTCTTAAAAGCTGTCAACTCTGCCTTCAAGAGAGTGATTCCTCCCTGATAGTGCTCAGTCCATGGCACATCCCCTTTATCCTTGATTTTGTCCAAAGACTTGGTCAGGATAGGTTCACAATCTTCAAAAGAAGCTCCCCCAACACTGACAATACTAATAGTCATCTGCATCCAATGTTCTAGTTCCTCAATTAATTTCTTCAAAGCTCTCGAGCGTGGAGGAGGAATGGTTGGATAGATCGGACCTGTATGTTCATCCTGAGCAGGTAATGGAGCAACTTCGGAAGAAGGGCCTTCATGCGTACTTTTGTCCTGAGAAAGAGAAGGAGAAGTAGATTCAGAACCCCCAACGGGCAGTGTCTCCTTGGCTCCAGTCTCCTCAGGAATAGAAGGGATCGATCGAAGCATTTCGTCCTCCCTACCAGTCAAACGCGCGACAGGCGCAGACTTCATCGCATCCCCCATTAACTTGGCCCTCTTTGAATTTTTGGCCATGACAGGTATTCGTTTACGAATTCTTCTGTCATATTCATCCTCCTCAGCAGCAGAAAGTGCTTTCTTACCAGATTGCGAAGAACAGAGTTCAGGATCAGGCGCTTCTGCATGTATCTCCTCAGCCGCCTTATCTTCGGGGGGATTAGCAATTGGTGTTCCCTCTTTAGTCCCCATAGGAACCTCTTCCTCAGAAGGTTCTATGGTAGGCGAATCCCTAGGGGCTTCAACGGCTCCAGTCACTTCCTGCTCACAGGATAGATATTCTTCTATCCTCGGCAGACGAGTACTTGAAGAACCGCTCCTCGAATGATACAATTCCCGAATCTCATTTATACAGGAAGTGTAAATATCATATTTAGGGATTTGAGAAGCCTCGTCAAACCAGTTGCGAAAATCTACAACGGTAGAACAACCGGGCGGCGAATTAGGTAAAGTGAAGTGCGCGTGAGTTCCTCCAGCAGAGAAGAAATACCATGCGCGGGCCCCCTCATATAAGTTCCCAACTTGAGCCAGGGCCGGGTTAGGATTGCCAATGTAAAGTTGGTCATATCCAAACTGTCTGGCAAATCGGGAAGGCATATAAGGTTCAATGATGCACTTCTCTCTCAAACGATACACCAGATACCCCAGCCGGATCATGAGAAGCCATCTAAAAGTGCCTTCTTCCAAAGAGGATGAACCCTCAAAAAGCACATCCATGAAGTGGGTGTTCTCCCCGTCAGCTCCATCAAAATTAGGAACACAGCAGAAAATTCTGTAATTATCTCCCCGAGACAAAAGCTGTCGAGCCCTTACTATGTAAGTACAAGTCCACGTGGATGACTCCAATCTCTGAAGGAAGGGAACATTGTAGGCGTATAAAACTGCCTATAGGTCCCTTAACACAGCTCGACGATGCCGATCGACAAACAGACCATCGGGCAACGTATCCAAACACGACCGTTAGCCCGCAAACACCGATGCCAAACGATACACGACGAAGCAGAATAACGAGGCTACGAAGCCGATGAATCGTATGCGAGCAACGGAATGCATCCATTCGCTTGCGAAATCAAGCCAACGGTTCGGGGAGTCAACGAGTCATCCAAACAAGAGCGAACTCGGATGAATCACGATCGAACCAAGATCAGTTTTGGATTCGAATTCAGAAGTGGGTCTACTGCCAAATCAGGTCAACGAATCGAATCCGAACTAATCAACCACAGAACCGGAAAACGGGCATAAAGAGGCAAAACGACAAACACCTAGAGGGGCTCGGCCGAAACCGAACCACCTCAAGGTGGCTCGGCCCAAGCCGAGCCACCTTGAGGTGGCTCGGTGGCCGGCCACTTGTGGCCGAGCCACCTCAGCCCAGATCTGTGCCAAGGCACAGATCTGGGTGCCTATAAATAGGCCAAGGGTGGTTCATTTTGAGGGGTTAGAAAATTTAGAGAGGCGAAGCCCTGTAGGATTCAAGACTCAGAATTTAAAAAGATTCAAACTTTGGGACTTCGAGGACTTGCTCATCCAGATCTAGTGCTCGGCGATCGTCAACGCTAAATAAGGCAGGTGTTCGAGAGGACCGGATCTCATATCTACGCAAGCGTACTCCGGTTCAAAGCTTGGTCTTTGATCCCGGGATTTGAGCGACTATTTCCTTGGTGAAATAATCCCCCCCGGCTATTATTTCCTTAGTGAAATAATACCCGTCGTACTGCGTAGATCCTACCAGATCTAGATCGCACGGTGGTCAACGGATAAACCCCGGTGCAGGCAAACAACCCACGCAAGCGAGTGACCGCAAAACAGGAGCTCGTGATTTGTTCGGCAAAAGGAGAAAGTTGTAATCTTTTCTTTTCTTTTATTTGATTTTCATTGTAACCGGATCTTATAAAAAGACCAGATCTTTGTAACTCAAAAAGTTGTTATTTAAGATAGCAATGGAATCAACAATGAAGAAAGCTACAATTTTCACCGCGAACAATCTGGCGACCACAGTGGGAGCCATCGATCTCGCTGCCGAGATCGTTGCGTCGCAGCCGCGGATCCCGATCCCGGTCGTGGAGGAGGTCGAATACGAGTTCGACCAGCAGAAGTTCGAGGAGTACTTGTCGTCCTCGTCCGGATCAACCTCCCCCCGCAAGTCCAAGAAGTTCTCCGCCAGGAGAAAAGCTCGTTGGTATGAAGATGTTGAAAACACCAACGAAGATCTCGCCCCGTTGGATGCCAAAGTCGCATTGGGTGAGATCCCTCCAATTTCCAACCAGGTCAAGCCGATTCCTGCCAATTCCTCCGACACCAAAGAAGTGGTGACTCTCTCGAAAAGAGCCCGCCAAAGGCGACACCAACGCTTGGCCCGAGAATTCACGAAGGCAATGGAATCCACGGATGGAATCCGTCATAACGCGAGTCCGAAGAACAAGAGAAGCAAACAGCCTCAACAACCGATGAATGGCAGCTCCTCCAAGCCGCTAACGAACGAATGGATCCGTGTCAAACGGAATCGTTCGACACTTGAGGAGCGCATTCGCAAGCGCCGCGCACTGTCAGCGCAGGCACGGGCTCAAGTCCAAGAAGCCCGTAGAAGGTTGCAGAAAGAGGTGGCCAAGAAGCCGCCATCAACACGCAAGGTTTGGAGACCAAAGTCTGAAGCGGCAATTCAGACTAAGGAACAACAACTGCAGCCTCCGAAAGTGCAGCTTCCGGCGAATCAATCCAAACCGCCGATGATTTCCACAACTGCTCCGGGAGATCCCGCAGGACCATCCCAAAAAAGGAGGTCAGTCTTGGAGCGCCTTGGTCCACTTCCCGAGAAGCGAAGCAAAGCTCCAGTCCAAGAACGTTTGGGTCTAATGAAGAAGCCCCGAACAATTCAACATGCTGGGGGTCGCCGCAACCCTCAACATGATGAGGAAATCAGGACAACTAAGCGCACTACGCTGCGCATTGAAGTCCAGGAGCCCGCTGAGAATTCACGCCCACAAAGGCATGTTTCGAGGCGTGTGACTCTCGAAAGTCCGAAGAAGGTAATTCGCTCTCAGAAGGAAACGTTATCGTCTGATGATGATTACGTTATACCTGAGAAATCGTGCCAACACACGATAGGTTGCCCGACTTTCAAATGGACGAGTTGTACTATCGTGCTGGGGGTACGAGCAAAGCCAGAAAGAGAAGTCCTCGAAGGCTGGAAACTCAGTGCCCTTATTCAAAGTTTATCCGGGCGGTACTGTCTGAGTGCAATTGCATCAAGGCAGTCCCCGAGAGAGTTTCAGTGTTCGAAAGACTTAGTACCGAAACGCCAAAGCCAAAGCCTAGGCGTTTCCGATGAAGAAGAACGGCGGTTGAAGATGGAGAATTTCCGAGGGTCACCGCTAACATGACCAGCAAAGGGACATCGACACGGGATGATCTCGAGTCGATTCTGAAAGCATCCCGGCGTCTAACCCGTCTGCAGTCTGGAGCCATCGCACGAGGAACTTATGGTAGGGTTCGGACAAGACTACCTTCAGAAGGTGAAGAGTCAGATGCCTGCTCTGTAGTCGCATCAGATAATACAGCATCCAGTGAGGGGGAACCCCGCGAGTCGCTGATGATAAGCGCGGAATAAGTGGCCAAGATGCTCGAAGAAGCCATGGCTAAATAGCAAGAGAGCTTCAAGTTCGAAATGCAGATGGCCATGCAGACTATGAGAGAGATGCATGACCAACAAATCCAGGCATTGAGGAACCAACAAGGCGAACTAAGTCGTCGTAACCAGAACAATCTAGAAAATGAGCACACAGGTGCAAATGAAACTCATAATGCCAATAACCCTCCCATCAATGTAGGGGGTGGTAACGAGGATGCCAACAAAGATACAAGTGAAAACTTGAAGATCAAAAACCTCGAGAGCAAAATCAATACGTTGATTTCCGCTCAAGAGATGAAGAAGACGGGCATTCCTTGTCCATACCCAAGAGAGTGGGAATCAATCCCCTATCCGGCGAAGTTTAGTTTAATCAACTTCACGCCGTTCGATGGGAAAGGTTCCCCCACTTAGCATTTGATTTATTTCAAATCGCATTTGGGTGTTATCTCTGGTAATGAGCCTCTGATGGTACGGTCCTTCGTTGGTACTCTTCGTGGAGCCGCCTTCGATTGGTATCGCCGCCTCAAGCCAGGAAGCGTGAATAGCTGGGACGACATGGAAACAAAATTCCTCGCTAACTTCTTCGACGACGACACCGAGATATCCATCGGAACGTTGCTCGACGAGAAACAAAAGGATGGGGAATTGGTCGATACCTTCGTCAAGAGGTTCCGGAACAAAGCAATGAACTGTCGGGACCCGATCACTGAGGAGTTCATTCTCCAGACTTGCCACAACAACTTCGCATTGGACGTGTTGGAAGCAATGGGAACAGCACCGTCCAACACTTGGAAAGACTTGAAGGTGCGCGGTGAACAAGCCGAACGTTTCCTCCGAAGGAAGAAGGCCGAGAGGAGTCAATCGACGACTAATCCTCCGAATTCGAACTTTGCCTCCCGTGGTAAGGGCAAGACACCTGCAGCGGCTGTCAATGCTAATCAAACGTCGCAACAGCATTCTCGGAGACAGCAGAAGACTTCAGATCAGAGGCCTCAAAAAGAGTACTCCTTCAAGGACGAAGATGTTCCAGCCATCTTTGAATCACTCCTTAAAAATAACAAGATCAAGCTGCCACCGATCACGAATCAGGAGGAAGCTGACAATACTGCGGATCCGAAGTACTGCGCATACCACAGGAGGATCCTTCATCCCACCAAGGCCTGCTTTACTTTAAAGAATAGCATCCAGACCTTGGTTAAAGCCGGCGTCATAACGCTAGAGTAAGCCAGTTGAGAACAGCAATCCTCCGACCGGTATAAGAGGTTAAACTGCTCCCTGATACTCCAATAGGTGTATGAGTCTAAACTATTTTCTTTCTTCCACGGAAAGTTCCTGGAGAGTGCCATGCGTGGTATTCTTAAGGATAACCCGATCGTGCAGCTGATACAATGATACACCCAGTTTTGCAAAGAAAGCTGGGGGTGGATAATTCATGTAACGGGAAGTTCCCGGAAGAATGTTAAATGTAATATTCTTAGGGATAACCTGGTCATGATGAATAAAGTGATAAACACTAAACTCCTAATTTCCGAACATTCTTTTGCTGAGATGAAATCCGATCACTTCATTGGATCAATTTTTCCTCACAAAACTCTCATTGGTGTTTGACGACTCATAGTCTCCACCACAGAATCCCCCACCGATCAAACTAATTGACGGCGGGACCACCAAAATTCTTTCCTGTTTAATCCATTCAAACTTCCGCTATGTTCGTGCACTCAACACTTTCATTGTTAGAGTCCGGATATAATGCTTAGAATTCTGATCTATCAATCATTGACGAATTGTCAAAGCCCCCTTTTTGTTAAGTCTTTATCACTTAACATCAGGAACCCCCTTTGAGTGATTTGTACGAATCAACATTCCTACAGTGATTTGTACTCTCACTCTCACTTTCCACTTGGTCAAACCTTCCTACAGTTAGGACCAAAACCAAAATCCCCTCTCGATTCCTTCAATGAACGAGAGGCCCACAAATCGAGCGATCAAACCTTCTTACAGTTAGGATCGTTTTAAACCTCCCACTTGGTCAAACCTTCCTACAGTTAGGACCACAACCAAAATCCCCTCTCGATTCCTCCAATGAACGAGAGGCCCACAAATCGAGCGATCAAACCTTCTTACAGTTAGAATCGTTTTAAACATCCCACTTGGTCAAACCTTCCTACAGTTAGGACCACAACCAAAATCCCCTCTCGATTCCTCCAATGAACGAGAGGTCCACTTTCAAATCGAGTGATCAAACCTTCCTACAGTTAGGGTCATCTCAAGCTCCCGCTTGGTCAAACCTTCCTACAGTTAGGACCAAAACCACGATTCACTCTCGATAAACGAGAAATTCATCTTTAGTTCAGTAATCAAACCTTCCGACAGTTAGGGTTATCCGAATCTTTTCGATTCTCGGAGTGGAGATCACACTCTTAGTTTCACCTTTCTGGATTTTGGGGGTGGAGATCCCACCTCGAGTCTCCTTTCCAACTGGGAATAGAATATAAAATTCTTCCTTCCTTGTATTCGGGTTCGCCTTCACCCTAAAAGAAGACCGGGAAATAGAATATAAAATTCTTCCTTTCCCACACCAATCCTTTTCCAAGAATTTAGGATTCATCCTAGGAAGTTTGTCCCGAATCCTAAGCAGGGATAAGTCTGCACCTAACACGCGTCGCCGGTTTAGTCTTTCTCCGCAGAAAAAGACACCAGAGTTCAATTCTAGGGTATTTTATCCTGAAACCTAAGAAAGGATAAGTCGGCGCCTAACACGCACCGTCGGTTAGTTCTTAACCGTTAAAAAGAACACCCGCCCATATATTCAACATTGTGGCAGGTTGTTATTAATAACGCCAAAATCCATGCCTTACACGCATGGGGAATTTCATCCTGAATCCTAAGAAAGGATATGCCGACGCCTAACACGCGCTGCCGGTTTAGTCTTTTTCCACAGAAAAAAGACATCAGAGTTCGATTCTGGGGTATCTTATCCTGAAACCTAAGTAAGGATAAGTCAGCGTCTAATACACGTTGCTGGGTAGCCTATTCCCATATCAACGGTGAAGTCTACGTATTCGAAGTCGTAGCACAAAGTCTAAGGGAGTTCATTCCTTTAGCATAACGTCACGTGCAGAACGGATTTAGACAATCCGCATGCTAGCCCGACTCAAACGGTAGTCGGTAAAGGCTAATTAAATCCGTTGAAGGCTGGGGGTTAGCCAAAAATCCTAAAGTCAACACCTAACACGCGTCGTCAGGTAGCCTATTCCCGTAACAAATGGTAAAGCCTATGTATTCAACATCATAGCACAAAGTCTAAGGGAGTTCATTCCTTTAGTACAACGTCACCTGCGGAATGGACTAAAACAATCTGCATGTAAGCCCGACTCAAACGGTAGTCGGTAAGAGCACGTCAAATCCGTTGAAGGCTAAGGATTTGCCAAAAATCCTAAAGTCAACGTCTAATACACGTTGCTATTTAGTCTTTTCACAGGAGAAAGACGAAGTCTACGTATTCAATATCGTAGCACTAAAAGGGTTAACTCTTTTAGCTTAACGTCACGTGCGGAACGGGCTTAAACAATCCGCATGCTAGCCCGACTCAAACGGTAGTCGGTAAAGGCTCATCAAACCCGTTGATGGCTGAGAATTTGCCAAAAATTCTATAAATACGAGTCATTGATGCATCAGTTCTATAAATTGGTCTCGTGACTCAAGTATCTGCCACTCTCCAATTCCTTAAGAGCTTAAACTGTGTATACTCCAGCAAACGTACGAGTATAAACTGTGTCAAACGCCGGACAACGCGCTATAATGAAACTTGGACGCCGGACAACGCGTCGCAAGGAAGCTTAAACGCCGGACAACGCGTTGTAAATGACAATTCAAGGCCGATGACCGATGGTCAGTTCTATGTTGAAACAACCAACTCGAGCTAAAAAGTCAGGAAATCGAGAATCGACTTCAAATTCAAAATTCCAATAGACGGTCAGACAATAAATGCAGCACCGAAACCCTTACAGACGTTCGACAAAGCACCGAATAGCCTGAAGGACTGAAGGAATCAAGAATAGAAGCCATTCCAAATATCCCGTCATAACCAACTGAAGGATGGGGGAATCATATCCAAAGTATTCCAGACTCTTCTATAAAAGAACGAGGCTGAAATACTTTGGAGGGGGTATCTGTAGGCGTATAAAACTACCTATAGGTCCCTTAACACAGCTCAACGACGCCGATCGACAAACAGACCATCGGGCGGCGTATCCAAACACGACCGTTAGCCCGCAAACACCGAAGGCAAATGATACGCGACGAAGCTGAATAACGAGGCTACGAAGCCGACGAATCGTATGCGAGCAACGGAATGCATCCATTCGCTTGCGGAATCAAGCCAACGGTTCGGGGAGTCAACGAGTCATCCAAACAAGAGCGAACTCGGATGAATCACGATCGAATCAAGATCAGTTTCGGATTCGAATTCAGAAGCGGGTCTACTGCCAAATCAGGTCAACGAATCGAATCCGAACCAATCAACCACAGAACCGGAAAATGGGCATAAAGAGGCAAAACGACAAACACCTAGAGGGGCTCGGCCGAAACCGAACCACCCTAGGGTGGCTTGGCCAAGGCCGAGCCACCCAGGGGTGGCCGGCCACTTGTGGTCGAGCCACCTCAGCCCAGATCTGTGCCAAGGCACAGATCTGGGTGCCTATAAATAGGCCAAGGGTGGTTCATTTTGAGGGGTTGGAAAATTTGGAGAGGCGAAGCCCTGCAGGATTCAAGACTCAGAATTTAAAAAGATTCAAACTTTGGGATTTCGAGGACTTGCTCATCCAGATCTAGTGCTTGGCGATCATCAACACCAAATAAGGCAGGTGTTCGAGAGGACCGGATCTCAGATCTACGCAAGCGTACTCCGGATCAAAGCTTGGTCTTTGATCCCGAGATTTGGGTGACTATTTCCTTGGTGAAATAATCCCCCCCGGCTATTATTTCCTTAGTGAAATAATACCCGTCGTACTGCGTAGATCCGACCAGATCTAGATCGCGCGATGGTCAACGGATAAACCCCGGCGCAGGCAAACAACCCACGCAAGCGAGCGACCGCAAAACAGGAGCTCGTGATTTGTTCGGCAAAAGGAGAAAGTTGTAATCTTTTCTTTTCTTTTATTTGATTTTCATTGTAACCGGATCTTATAAAAAGACCGGATCTTTGTAACTCAAAAAGTTGTTATTTAAGATAGCAATGGAATCAACAATGAAGAAAGCTACAATTTTCACCACGAACAAACATAAGTATCAACACCCTCAGATACCCCCGTCATCAATGAGGGACAATGCAGCATGAACCAGGCCACCAAGTACGTATACGGCACTGGTATGCGTGGCTGATGAGTTTTCCCTGCTTTCTTCCTAGCAGCCTTAATTCCCGAGGCGCAGAGAAGCTCGGAGATCAACATCCTTAGGCCATTCTATATGCAGCTTACCATGGCAGTGAGGAGACTCACAGGTCTCCCATGCGTCAACAAAACAGCTGGGTATACAACCTCAGGTAATATTGCTTCTATTGGCTTCGACGGTACCACACACCGTTTTAACCAAATCATGAAGAAGCCAGCAAGAAGAGCCGTGTCGGAAATAGGAACCGTGGCTTGGTAATGAAAGCTTTCAAATTCGGCACCAGCCTCAAAATCACCCTCTGCATGCTCTGTTTTGTAGGTAGCATTAGAAGTCTTAATTCGAGCTTTAGCGTCCTTAGGAGAAATAGCTGCAACACGAGACACGGCTATGTCCTTCCGGTTTAAGTTCTGAAAGAGATATTCCGCCCATGTGGTATGCATGATGCCTCCCCCACGCATCCCAAAGACTTGAGCACATATGTAGAAGTGGCACATCAACTCCCAGAATGTGGCGTAAACTTCTGGGTGTGCCGTCCTCAATAGGGAGAGCTCCTCAGTGGTAGGAATAAATTCTTCATATGGCATTCTGCCAAACGGCAACCCCGACACTACCTGCATCTCATGAATAGCAAAACCTAACTCCCCTATAGGTGTGAAGAATGTGCAGTTGTCCGGGTTATATTTCTCCAACATAGCGAAGAAATTGTGATAACTTTTCACAACCCCCCGTCGGGTAGCTAACACAGGAATTGTGAGACCCGATTGAGCGAACGGTTCCTTAAGCTCCTCAAGAACGAAGTCAACCATACGGGTCCACCAACCTCCTTCTCCAGAACAAACCCATCCTGGGGATCTGAACATCTGGGTGGAGAATTCACCCCGAGCTGCAATGAAGTGACAAATGAAAATATTCGTGGGACGTGGCACCTCTGGAGCGAGATCCTTCTTCTCAAATAAGCCGGGTCTTAATCCCTTGAGTTGTCCACCGATTTGTGTGCGAGCCTGTCGGCCAAATCCAAATGACACTTTCTCCCTCTCCTTGACTATGTCGAAAGTCAAACCCCAGCGACGGCTTACATTCAGGAAATAGAAGAGTGGGTACATCCTTTTCATGTTTGGAAGGAAAAAGAAGCGATTGTCAACTCTCTGCAGCGACTTCGAATCTTCTGCATGTATGAAGTGATCGTCAATTGGTATACGATCTCCGAATATGAACGTTGGTTTGGAAAACGGAGCACGACCGACAGGAGTCTCCATGTCTAAGTCAGTGATTAGAATCCTGAGAGTAGAACATCAGGGGAATTTAATCATGTCTGTCCTCTCCGAGTCAGAGAAAGTACACAGTGAAATTATGTTTTGGAGACTGAAAATTTCATTCGTGTCAGATCCGCCAATATACCCAAAATGATGCTCTTATGAAAGCGGCACGTTTGGAAGAAGCACTACACAATCAAAAGCAGAGGTTAGCAGCTGAAAACAAGCTACTAACATAAATACAGAATCAGAAATCACAAACGCGAGAGTCAAGCCTCGTGTCAAAAATCTCAAACGCGAGAGTCAAGCCTCATGTCAAAAATCTCAGACGCGGAGGTCGAGCCTCGCGTCAGAAACTCCAAACGCGAGAGTCAAACCTCGTGTTGAAAAAGCTCAAACGTGAGAGTCGAGACCCACAAGGAATCCCAACTTTGTGTTTTCATTAAACAACAAAACGAGTCATCTTCCTCATTATCAAGAACCCATCTAGGGTTTTCAGAGAACTCGCCAAGGCAAGTTATTTCGGTCAACTCTCACCACGACAGGGAGGACCCCGCGATGGCAGCGGTAATGGCGACGTTCCTACGAGAACAAGAACACCGTCGGCGTCCTCAGCCAATGGCGTTTCAGAAGTCGCTCCGGTGACTTTCTTGGAGCTGGAACCCACTCTTCGCGGCGCCATCGATGCAATTGGTCGGAAGAAGCGTCGTTGATCAAGAGAGATGGTGTTCGTCGAAGATTTTGCTAAGGCCAAACGAGGGTTCTCGTTCTTGGAAATAGCCGAAAATGGAAAGAGTCAAGTGACTCTTGACGTGACCACTCAGGTCTATTTATAACAGCCGTCAAGCTGTTAAGGTGGCACAGGATTCTAGGAGGGAATCCCAACCATTTTAAAAATGCGAAGCTCACAACCGCGTTCAAATTCCCAAGCGCAAGGCTCAAGCCAGTGTTACAAAGGTCTGTAACCTCGCGTTTCAAGCCTCAAACGCAAAAGTCACCTCAGCGTTACAATTCTTCCAAATGAAGAATCAACACTTATTCCTCAAAGTCATGAGTCCTCTTAACAGAGTGTTAATCAAAACCTCTGTATCTCCTCAGCAGAATCAAAATTCTTATTGGGTTAATGCTTCACCCCAAACGATCGTCATCACCATAGAGTTTAAGTTTAGCTGGCATCAAATACAAGTACGGCTATAACTCCTCTGTCAGAATCCACTTATCGATTCTCATTAACAGAACGATAAGTCTTCAAAATCACTCAGATTATTGTCAATTTATTAGCTCTCTTCAGTAGAGCAATAAATAACCAGTTTATCAAACTCCCCAGTGAGACATAAAAATATTTTCCCCACAGATGTCACGTTAAAACTACACCTCTGACAAATGTTAGACCCTAGAGGGGGGGGTGATTAGGGTCTTATGCTAATCTAATCCGATTTAATACCAATTAAAATTACTTAACAAATATATTCTTGCAAGATATGTATACAATCTATTATGGGCAAGAATATGCAATATACACAAAGAGATATATCCTATATGATAGAAATATAAGCAAGGATATATAAGCTAACATAAGATGATATATCCTACCAAGGAGATATACAATATGATATATGCTAGGATATGTAAACTAACACAAGGGTAAACAATATGAACTAGATAGTGGATCATATAAATAATGAGCTAATGACAATGGCGATGAGAAATATGAACACAAGTATAATTAAACGCCAAAGCATGCTCAAACACAAGATATGATCACGGAGTTCGGACCTTCCGTCCTACGTCTCCGCTCCCCACTCCCGGAGAGAAATCCACTATCACAACCGGGTTTTCTACGCTCACCCGAATAACGTTTACACCTCACAGTATCGGTTTTCAACGCTCACCGATCAACGTTCACACTCACCCTCACAATGTCGGTTTTCAACGTTCACCGATCAACATCCACTCCTCACACTCGGTTTTCTAGTTCACCGAAAACTTCACAACACACTTGGTTTTCTAGCTCACCGAAAACCTTACAACACTCACAATATAACAAATATAAATTTGTTCTCTACAATAGATGAGAACACAATTAAAGCACAACTCAATGTTACAATCTCTCACAACCCTAATATACTATGTATGCAAATACAATAAGCTCAAATGGGTGTGTGTAACAATAAGATTCAATAAATCAAAACAACTAAACTCATATATATCTAGCATGTAGAAATTATGAATAAAACAATAAATTGCTAGAAATAGAGTTTAGGAATTCTTCTCTGAAAATCAAGTTGGAGAGGAGGATTGAAATGAAGTTCAAACACTATAGATGATCTTCTCCACTTGTAAAACAAAAATACTTTAAACCAAACCCTTAAACAAGCTTAAACTCTTTTTAAACCCTTGTATAAAAACTTCTTTTTATTAGTCCAAGAAGAGATCAGCAATGGGGTATTTATACCCATTCAAGATCTCAACAAAAACCCAAGTAAAAAGACAGAAACAGCCCCAGCAAACAGCTCAGAAAATAGCCGTTGAAAAACCAACAGTCACATTATCGGTCGACCGGAAATTTTATCGGTCGACCGCTATGCAGGTCGAAAACGAGAAAAACGAGCTGGAACTGCTTCGGTCGACCGACGAAATTTTTGATCGACCGATGGGAGCTCTCGGTCGACCGGACCGGTCGACCGACAGACTCTCTGTCGCCCAGTGAACATATGAACTCAGGTTCGGTCGACTGGTGCGGTCGACCGAAATCTGACATATCAGAAAACTGTTTTGCTGATTTTAAAACGCTGTTTAAAAATATCAAATAAATTCCAAAAAATGTAAAACTTTGGGGATTGATTGTAGACATGATAATAAACATACTACAATAACTGGTTTCGAAAAAGGACTTCCCAAATGAAAAATATCATCATTTTACAAAATAGTCCAAAACATGAAAATATGAGATACTTGAATTTTGATGTTTTGACATAAACCAACTTTTGAAACTTTGTGAAATGTTTTTATAGACTTAGTAAAACATGTATAAACTGATATTGAAGTCTACAAACTAAGAATACAATATTTTCACAAAATTGCATATTCTATGCAATGTTCTCAAAAACACAATAGTAAATATGAAACATATGATTATATATATGAATGTAAATTTGTTTCATATCTATATAGCTAAACCAAAACACAATAATAAATATGAAATATGTGATTTCATATTATAAACATAAAAACTCAAAAACACATGTATGTATATATATGAAACTATATATATGCATAAAAACCAAAACTTGTGTATATATATATATTCATGAAACCAATATAATGTGTGTGTATAATATTGAGCTTAAAGTATCTAACACACATAATATAAACTCTAAAACTACATTACCCAAGCAATCTTGATCTTCAATAAAGCTTGACTTGGTACACTTGCGGATGAAGCTTGAACTTGATCTTTAACTTTGAATTGCATGAGCTTCACCGACATTTCCGCTAACCTCCATTTGATATCGTCGTTATGGCGCAATCCATCCATCCTCCAACTACGTTGTTTGCCTAGAATAAATACAAAAACACAAACACTAGACAAACAATATTAGAAGTAAATTGTTTGTTAAATCATCATCAAAACAAGAAGGTCAACAACAAAAACCAACTTATCGACCCTCCCCAATAGAGCGATAAGTCCTCAAAATTGCCTCGATCGTAATTTCTTTCCTGTCACGTTAAAATTACACCTCTGACAAAAAAATTAACTTATCGACTCTCCCCAATAGAGCGATAAGTCCTCAAATTTGCCCCGATCGTAACCTCTCTCTTGTCACGTTTAAACTACACCTCTGACAAAAAACCAACTTATCGACCCTCCCCAATAGAGCGATAAGTCCTCACAATTGCTCCGATCGCAACGTCTTTTCCTGTTATGTTAACCTCACACCTCTAACAGTTCAAACCCCCTTATTTGAACCTTTCTTTATCCCGCTATATAAGAAGTGTTCATAAAACCCCCAATGGACCAAGCACATCCCAGAACTATCCCTGGTGATAATAAGGAAAAGTTCGGAATCTCCTCACAGGAGAAGGCCCACGCCAAGTTAAATTTACACATCTGGCACTCATAGACTTCTTTCAGTGTTTAAAGCCAAAATAACACAGGAAGAATTCTACTCTCTAGCTCTGTTCCGAGAGAATGATTCAACATTTATCCCCAACATTTTGAAATTTTCTAGAGTTATCTTAAAAATGATAATAAAGAGAATTTTCTAAATCAGGACTATCGTGAAAATCTATGCTAAGTCATGGGTACGCCTCGGGTATTTCCGTGATTTGTTGCTTGAAATCAAAACAATGACAAATGCAAGAAATAATGAGGGACCAATGTCACTTTTTTATTCAAGAGCTAAAAGAAAGTGATACAAAACAAACTTGTTCTTGTCAAAAGAACATTACAAAAATCAAATTCACTCACGCATCAAATCAAACGAGATGAGTTGAGTCTTGACTCCAGCTAATTCCTCCTCATGGTTAGCTCGCACCATAGCTTCAGCCTTTGCCCGCAGTTCATCCTCACTTGGTATGATGATGGTTGCCACTTCCTTCCTGGCATGTTCCAGGGCTTGAGCCTGTGTATGATACTCCAAAGTACCATTTGCATTCTGGGTGCTAAGGATGTTGACAATGTTTTCTTCACGAGAAAGTTTAGCCTTTAATCGCAGAACTTCAGCTTCAGCTTCAACAAGTCTATCACGAAGCGAATTCATAGAAGCAGTTGAGCATTCTAACTCCTCTCGCTTCTGCATATTACGCTCGCGAAGCTCCATGATCTGACACTCTCTTTCAGCTAAGTCCCGCTCTATTGCTTCTCTGCGAGCCACTTCTGCGACCTGAAGACCAGCCAAAGTTGACATGATTTGCGGCTGAAGTTCTTTACGGCCCAATACCTCGAAGTGTTGTAATTGCTCTTCCAAATGGAGAATAACCTCCGAACAGCGCTCGAACCACTGAGTGTTGCCCACACTCCTGACTCCATTCAAGGCTGCCTCCAGAAGAGGTCGAAAGGAGTTCAAAGTCCCCCGACCATTCACCATGTACTCAACTACCGTCTTTGCAAGGCTGTTTAGATATACCAGAGAGATTTGAAAGAATTCAGGTCCGTCAGCGAGACTGGAAACCGTAGCCGGAGATACCCCTCTAGCCACTGAGATTGGTGCGTTAAGATGATGACTAGTAGGCGATCCAGGTGCCAAAGCTGCAGAAGCAATTGAAATGTTCAGTTGCGAAGGACTTGAGGTCAAAGCCATCAATGCCTTCGCCTGAGATGAGCTTGGCCCAGCCTCTATTGGGGTGAATGAGATCTTCATTAATGATTTCGGTGAAGTATCCACCGCAGAGGAGTCATGCAAAATTTGCTCTGCAAAGGAGCTGACACTAGCCCGAGCTGCTGTTCCGGAGGAGGAGTCGCGACAGTAGTCTCAGGCAATGCTACAGGTGAAGCAGTTGCTGTAGGTGAGCTAGGTAAATGCTGCTCTGGTAGAGGGGTCGACGCCGACACATGTTCTTGTTCCGAAGAAGGAGCAGCAGTAGTAGTCCCGGGAGGAGGTGAACCTGCACAGAAAAATGGTCAGAACGCGGAAAAAGCTTAGGGAAGAATTCGAAATAAACCAAGCTTACCGGTGGGATAAAAAGGAGTGTAACCTTATGCTTTATCAGATGGGACCTTAGGAGCATCATCAAAAATGGTTATGTCATCCATAGAATTATGCTCTTCATCCTCCACGTCATTGCCTGGCAAGTTGCTAACTTCAGCATCCTCAGTCTCTCCACCTTCGTCAGCTACTTCACCAGTCGAAGAGCCTTTACAATCCACTTCCTCTTCACCGTCACGTGCAGTTGAGGACTCAGGAAGACTTGCGCCAGCAGCCGATTTAGTCATAAGCCCTGTCGTTGGACTAGGACTTAAACCGCCAGCCGATGGCATTAATGCTGAGAGAGGAGGGGATGGATTCTCTTTAGGACCCCCTAGTTCTAATGTAGGAGACTTGGGAAGGTCCATCACAAGAGCAGATTCTGCATCTGCAGCCATTAATTCACCCTCTTCCTCCTCGGAGGGATGGTAAGAAGAAGCTTCGCTCGATAGAGCTGGGCCATGAGAACGGAGTCTAGTTCTATGGGGCAAGCCTGCAACTGAAGATTCATGTTGTTCTTCATCTTCAGCAGCTCTGATAGCGTCAGCCATCAACTTGGGTTTTTGCTGACCTTTAGGGGGAGGAGACCCAACAATCAACTTCCGACGAGTCTGCTTATCATATTGGCCAGCTTCATCCGCTGAGAGTTTTCTTTTCCCAGCTGCTCTTGTTGTGGGAGAATCAACCATTCGTTGTTCTTCCACTGGAACAGACTCAGCTCTTTGTTCCTCTTCCTGCCCAGCAGACTGGTCTTCAATAGATAGAAACTCGTCGATCCCTCTCAGACGAGACGTTTTAGACCCTCTCCTTAAATCATACATATGCCTGATGTCTTTCAGGCAAGACGTGTTCAAGTTGTAATTAGGAATCTGGGAAGCGGCAAAATACCAATTGTAGAAGCTCATGGAAGTGTAGGAGTTAGGTGTTTTGTAGGGAAGCCTGAAGATTGCTCTGGTACAACCTGCCACAGAATAGTACCAGGCCCTGGCCCCTTCATATAAGTTGCTCACAACTGAGAGCTGAGGATGAGGGTTCCCAACATATAACTGATCATACCCAAATTGGCGAGCGAACCTATAGGGTTGGTAGGGTTCGAGGAAACATCTGTCACCCTGCCTGAAGATCAGGTATCCTGGCCTAATAGAGAGAAGCCAATGGAAAACACCCCCGCTCAACTGGGTGAACCCATTAGGACCCGCTACGTCCTGATACTCTGCTCCATAGACACCGCCTTCAAAATCGGGGAAACAACGCCATATGTGGTAGTGGGTGTCTCGCGATAAAATCTGGCGAATTCTAACCATATACCCCCTTCCTATTTTGCAGATTCTAGTCGTTGCACGAACGGGATGAATGAGTCTTCCAGGGGAGAGGCCGCACTTATTAAGGGAGGACAGTGAAGCACGTACCAAGCTATCAGATAGGTATGCGGCAATGGCACCCTGGGATTGGGAGTTTTGCAAACCTTGTGGCCCCCAGACTCCACCTCGGTGACATCAGTAAAATCCAAGGCCAATTCACGTAGCCCATTCTGCAAGCAACTCACCATGGCAGTGAGGAGGCTCACAGGTCTCCCATGTGCCAAAAGAACAGTCGGGTAGACCACCTCAACAGTGAGGGCATCAATCGGCCTAGTAGGAACGACGCAACGCTTGAGTCACAGCATCAAAAACCCAGCCAACAGCGCCGTATCAGAAATTGGAATCAGAGCTTGATAATAGAAGCTTTCAAACTCCGTATAAGCCGGGAAAAAAATATTCCTTGGCCTCTGTAGGCGTATAAAACTACTTATAGGTCCCTTAGCACAGCTCGGCAAGGTGATTCGACAAACCAACGAACCATCAGGCGATAAATCCAAGCATGATCGTTGGACCACAACGCCGAAGCCAAGTGAGACGCGACGAAGCGGATTAACGAGACGATGAGGTTAACAAACCGCACGCAAATAACGGAATACATCCAGTCACGTGCCCAATCAAGCTAACGGGTCGATGAATCAACAAGTCATCCAACCGTAGAGTCCATCACATCAATCAAGATCAGGAGCGGACTCAAACTCGAACACCAAAGCGGATTTACTATCAAATCAAGATCCGGACTGCCAAATCAGAGTTCTGATAAACCACGAAATCGGAAAACGACAAAACAGTAAATATCTGGAGGGCTCGGCCAAAACCGAGCCACCCCTTGGTGGCTCGGTGAGCCACCAAGGTGGCTCGGTGGCCGAGCCACCTAGGTGGCCGAGCCACCTAGGTGGCCGGCCGAGCCACCCTTTGGGTGGCTCGGTGGCCAAGCCACCTGGGCCGAGCCACTAGATCTGGGCCCAGATCTGAGCCCAGATCTAGTTTGAGGAGCCTATAAATAGACCCCTAGGCTCATTGTTTTGGAGGTTGGATTTTTTAGAGGCAAAACTCTACTGGATTAAAGGTTCAAGACTAAAAAAGGTTGAAGCTTTGGAATCTTGGAGTTTTGGACTTTTCAGATCTGGTTCTTGGCGTTCATCCACACCAAACAAGGCAGGAGTTCGAGAGAGATCAGATCTGAGATCCACACGGTTATCCTCCGGATCAAAACTTGGTTTTTGATCCCGAGAAGAGTATCGATTTCGCTTGGTCGATTTCGATTACTTAGGGCTATTATTTCCTTGGTGAAATAATACCCCCGGCTATTATTTCCTTCATGAAACAACACCCGTCATACCGTGTAGATCCGACCGGATCAAGATCGCACGGTGGTCCACGGATTAACCCCGACGCAGGCGAAGAACCCACACAAGCAAGAGATCGCAAAACAGGATCTTGCGATTTGTTCAGGAAAGTTGTAATCTTTTTTTTTAGATTTTTCTTTGATTTTATTATAACCGGATCTTATAAAAAGACCGGATCTTTTGTAACCGATAAACAGTTGCTCAAGAAAACAATGACTTCAATGAAAACAATTTTTCCCACGAACAAGGGTGGCTCGGCCGGCCACCTAGGTGGCTCGGCCACCGAGCCACCACTTGGTGGCTCGGTTTTGGCCAAGCCACCAGATCTGGGCCCAGATCTGAGCCCAGATCTGGGCCCAGATCTGAGCCCAGATCTGGTTTGAGGAGCCTATAAATAGACCCCTAGGCTCATTATTTTGGAGGTTGGATTTTTTAGAGGCGAAACTCTGCTGGATTAAAGGCTCAAGACTAAAAAAAGGTTGAAGCTTTGGAATCTTAGAGTTTTGGACTTTTCAGATCTGGTTCTTAGCGTTCATCCACACCAAATAAGATAGGAGTTCGAGAGAGATCAGTGTAGGCATCGAAAATTGCCTATAGGTCTCCACGAACAGCTCAGCGTTAAGAAAAGATTATGAACGTCACTATCCAAGTCACAGAGGCTTAATCGACATCGACTAACGGTTGAGGTGAATCGACGGACTACGCGAAGCAACAGAGTTTCGGAATAACGAAGATACGGACTGATCGGGATCCCCGCGACACTTATAAAAGGCGCAACGCCCCTCGTGTCTCATTTATTCTACGGATGATCCAATCATCAGGGTTTGTAGATCACCTCGCCGGCTTTCCAGCACACTTTGGATCACTCAAATCCGAGTTCGGATGAAGAAATTACGGAGAAAACGATCAAGAAGTCAAAAGAAGTCTCAACCTTAGGAGAGACACCTCGTGGTGTCTCGGCCCAGGTTGAGACACCCTGGGGTATCTCAAATGCAGAAATGGCCTTTTACACGGTTTTAAGCGCCCGAAACCCCCTGGAGCCTATAAATACAGCCCTGGGTCCTCATTTTTTTCAGATCTGGAATTTTGGAGAATTAGCGAAGCTCTGCCGAACTGAAGAGTGATCGATTCCTTCAACACAAGAGAGAAATTCGTTAGATCTGCATTCACCCACGTCCGTTCCTTAGGATTATCCCGTTGCGGTAATTCTAAGAAGAGCAATTATCTTGCTGTTGCCGAGATAAGTGCTTCTGCTTCTAGATTCTTTCGCGAATCGACGAAGTTCTGCATCTGATCTGATTGTCAGGTAGTCCACGGATATCGACGTCCCCGTCACCGGCTAAAGACCCACGCAAGCAAGAGACGACGAACGGATCTTGTGTTATTTTTGAAAAGTTGTAATCTTTCATTCATTTTTCTTTTATTATTGAATATTCTGAATTCTTTGTAAGCAGATCTGATTATAATGAGTTCGACAATGAAAGCAACTTTTACCGAAAACAAACTGGCGACCACAGTGGGAGCCAACAGCCTCGCTGCCGAGGCTGTCGTGACGCAACTGGCATTCAAGATCCGGGTGAATGAAGAGATCAAATATGAGTTCGATCAACAGAAGTTTGAAGAGTACCTCTCTTCCTCCTCCTCCAGATCTGCCTCCCCAAGCAGGCGCAGGAAGGCATCCACTTCCAGAAATGTTCGCGGGACCTCCAGCTCAAAGATCCAAGGTCCCCTTGTTGTTGCTGCGCTTACTCCCCGCGACGCTCCTACAACGTCCAACGCAGTTGAAGCTGCAGATCCAGAGCTTCCCTCCACCGTGAAGACAACTGATGAAGGCGCTCCGACCTTGTCAAAGAGGGTACGCCAAAGACGGCGTCAACGCCTTGCGCGGCAATTAGCCAAGGCTTCGGAATCTTTGGACCGGATCCGCTATAATAAGGATCTAAAATCCAGACAACGCCGGGAGCAACAACGGCAGGCGACCAACTCCTCCTCTAAGACAGAAACGAACGAATGGGTTCGTGTCAAGAGGACCCGCTCCACCCTCGAGGAGCGAATCAAGAAACGTCGCGCGTTGCTCGCGCATGCCAAGCTCCTTTTGCAAAAGCAGAAGAAATGTAGAAGGAAGAAGCAGTGAAGAAACCGCCCAGGCGCAAACAAGTGTGGATGCCGAAGGCAAAGCCAGCGCCTAAGGCAAAGGCGAACGAAGTTGTTGTTCGAGCTTCGTCAATTTCAGATCCTATTTCCCCTGCCTCCACATCTCTGATGAAGCCGGGTGGTAGCGTGGATCTCACCAAATCTAGAGTCCCTCTGAAGGGTCGCCTCGGCCCTCTACCTGAAGATCGAGGTAAAGCACCCGTTAAGGAACGATTGGGACCATTGAAAGATCCCCAAACAACAAACCAGACTGGGGGTCGTACTAACCCCCCAAGAAAGATGATAAAGGGAAAGCCCCTGTTACCGACCACATTGGATTGCGGGTTGAAGTTCAAGAGCCCGTTAGGTTTTCACGCTCGCAGAGGCATAAACATGAACGAGTGACTTTTGGAGACGCCAATAAAGCGTCGCATCCCCAGAGGGAAACACATCTGTGTGATAATGATGATGTTATACCTGGGAAGGCGTGCCAACACTCTATGGGTCGCTCCAGTTATCAAACCGACGAGTTGTACTATAGGGCTGGGAGTACGGGTAAGTCCCGGAAAAGAAATGTTCGAGACACGGATTCTCACTGTCCGTGTGCTAATATAATCAAGGCGGTATTATCAGAATGCTGCTGTTCTAAAGCCCCAAGGAGAGTTTTGGTGTTTGAGAGAATCTCTACCAAAGCGTCCGAGACCAAACCAAGGCATTTCCGTAAGAGGAAACCTGTCCGTCAAGATGATGAACTTCCCGAAGTGTCTGTCAATATGACCAGGAGAGGGAAGTCAACACGACGCTTTAGCCCGGATCAGTTTACCATGGTGTCCCAACGTATGACTCGATTAAGATCAGAGACCAGTAGGCGAAAGAATTACCAAAGGATGCAAAAAGGACTTCCTTTAGAAGACAAGGTGTCAGATGCTGGTTCAGATGCCTGCTCAGCCATAGCATCCGATGACACAGCATCTAGTGCGGGACAACCCTACGAATCGCTCATGATTAGTGCCGAGCAGGTGTCTAAGATACTTGAGGACGCCTTGACTAAGCAGAAGGAAAATTTCAAACTTGAAATGGAGATGGCCATGCAGCAGATGAGAGAAATGCATGACCAGCAAATCGCGGCACTGACAACTCATCAAGGAGAGTCTAGTCGTCGCAACAATAATAATCAAGGCGATGATGAACGGGAAGTAGAAGATAATGCCAACATGAACACTTCTCCCGTCAACAACAATAATGGGGGTGGCCCTTCGGATGATAATAACATAAAGGAGGACCATGTTACTTCTCCCCGAAATCACTCGAAGACAGATACAAATGAGGATAAGAAAATGAGGGACTTGGAGAGCAAAATCAATGCGTTGATGAATGCTCAAGAAGTGAAAAGGTCCGGAATACCATGTTCGTACCCAAGGGAATGGGAATCAATTCCATATCCGGCGAAATTCAGTTTGATCAATTTCATGCCATTTGATGGAAAGGGTTCACCTACCCAGCACCTAATATATTTTAAGTCACACCTGGGAATAATCTCTGGGAATGAACCTCTTATGGTGCGGTCATTCGTCGACACTCTTCGCGGAGCAGCCTTCGACTGGTATCACCGTCTCAAGCCCGGGAGTATCAGCAGTTGGGATGACATGGAAGACATGTTTCTGACAAACTTCTTCAACGATGACACAGAAATCTCAATCGGCACACTATTCGATGAGAAACAGAAGAATGGTGAGACGGTTGAAAACTTCGTCAAAAGGTTCCGAAACAAAGCAATGAACTGTAGGGATCCGGTCAGTGAAGACTTCATCCTCGAGACCTGCCATAATAATCTTTCATTGGACATTCTCGAAGCTATGGGAATGGCACCACTAAAGACCTGGAAGGACTTGAAGGTGCGAGGAGAACGAGCCGAACGATTCCTTAAAAGGAAAAAGGCTGAAAGAGGGCAGATAG
>BQKN01065591.1:528543-543179 GCA_022839385.1 Asparagus kiusianus | reverse complement strand
ACTTGAATTGGCCAAGCAAAACAAGTCCGAAACCTCGACCCCCGCGAAGGAGGATGTCGGTTCTTCCCGAATGACCCGCGAAGGGGCCAAGCGAGGATATAACAGAGCCACGAGCTTCCCGAAACCTCGACCCCCGCGAAGGAGGATGTCGGTTCTTCCCGAATGACCCGCGAAGGGGCTAAACGAGGATACAATAGAGCCACAAATTGCCTGAAACCTCGATCCCCGCGAAGGAGGATGTCGGTTCTTCCCGAATGACCCGCAAAGGGATCAATCGGGAACATGTAAAGCATAAGTGCTCACCCCCGAAAGAAGAGGCCGCTGAAGAAGATGCCGCGGGAGCCTCCCTCTCGCTATGCTGGGAAAGGGAGCGACTCCTATGAAACCGGGATCGATGCGGAGACATGGAGAATCTGTAATAAAAATCAACGGATCAGATACAATAATAAATCTGAATGTACGATATTTGAAAGGAAAATTAAGAACCTTAACTGAAATCAATAGGATTTTATGGTTGAGGTCTAATTAAACCTATGAATTTTGTACATGCAAAGCCGTGAGTTCATATTACGGTATAAACTCTCATGATAAGTTTTGGTGAAATACCCAAAATACCCCTCGTGTTCAAGGCTAAATTATAGTCAAGGACATGCCTGAGTGGAATCATGATCATCATATTTGTTCATCTAACACCCCCAATATCCCACAATTTTGATTAAATTTACAAATAAACCCTTTTTGTAAAATTTAGCCAATTTTGCAAATAGACCCCTCCACAAATTTCGGTTTAATTTCTATATACCCTTCTCAAAACTTTGATCATGGTTTTGTGGTCTAAACTTTTGGAATTTCAGCCCCAAAATTTTAGCCCTTTTGCAAATAAACCCCTATACAATTTTTGGGTTGATTTTGCAAATAAACCCTTCAAACAATGTCGTTTCTTTTGCATGAAAACGCCTTTCAAATTTTGGCCAAATAGACATGAAATTTCAGTCCCAAATTTCAGTTTATTTTTGCACAAAAGCCCTCAAATTTCAGTCCACTTTTGCACAAAAGCCCTCCAATTTCGGCCATATTATATTTTTTGCATAAAACTCCCCAAAACTTTGTGCATACACAACCCATCATCAAGCTCCTATCTTTTTCACAAAACCCAACCCATGAGAACAAAAAGCTATGATCTTTGCATACAAATTCATGGCATACCCTCATTGCAAGCATAAAGTTTCAATCTTTGTCAAAAAAAGAGAGAGTTTTTGAGAGGAAACTTACCCAAAACCAAGAAGCTTCCTTTGAGCTTGAGGATGAAGGAGGAACCCTAGTTTGAGAGGAAAGGAATTTCGGCCAAGGAGGAAACACAAAACTCCGAATTTTAGGGTTTTAAGGGGGAGGAGTTTCAATGGGTTTAGAGTTCTTGAAAGGTTAAAAAAAACAATGGTGGGAGGATAAGAGAAGGAAGAAGGTAGGGTTTTGGGGGGAAAAGTACTCTCTCTTAAAATTTCAAAAGGGGGAAAAAAGAGTACTATGCATAAGAAAACAAAAGAGAGGAGAGAGACACAAGGGTGTCTCGGTTTTTGAACCGAGACACCCTAGGGTGTCTCGGCCTTGGCCGAGACACCCAAGGGTGTCTCGGCCAAGGTTGAGACACCCACGGGTGTCTCGGTCCTCGGTTGATCCCCGTATGCTTACAAATATCCCTTTCATGCCCGAATTTGCCTATTTTCGTCGATTGTTGGATGTTTCGACGAAATCCACACTAATCAACACCGAACGATTCAAAACCCTAGGGTCAACGCCGGTCAACGCGTAACCCTAGGTCAACGTCGATCAACGCGTTGCGATCAAAAAGACAACGTACGACGTTCCAAACCCCTAGGGTTAACACCGGTCAACGCGTAACCATAGGTCAACGCCGATCAACGCGTTGCGATCAAAAAGTCAACGTACGACGTTCCAAACCCCTAAGGTTAACGCCGGTCAACGCGTAACCCTAGGTCAACGCCGATCAACACGTTGTGATCAAAAAGTCAACGTACGATGTTCCAAACCCCTAGGGTTAACGCCGGTCAACGCGTAACCCTAGGTCAACGCCGATCAACGCGTTGCGATCAAAAAGTTAACGTACGACGTTCCAAACCCCTAAGGTCAACGCCGGTCAATGTGTAACCCTAGGTCAATGCCGATCAACGCGTTGCGATCAAAAAGTCAACGTACGACGTTCCAAACCCCTAGGGTTAACACCGGTCAACGCGTAACCATAAGTCAACACCGATCAACACGTTGCGATCAAAAAGTCGACGCACGACGTCCAAAACCCTAAGGTCAACGCCGATCAACGCGTAACCCTAGGTCAACGCCAATCAACGCGTTGCGATCAAGAAGTCAACGTACGACGTTCAAAACCCTAAGGTCAACGCCGGTCAACGCGTAACCCTAGGTCAACGCCGATCAATGCGTTGCGATCTAAAAGTCAACGTACGACGTTCCAAACCCCTAGGGTTAACGCCAGTCAACGCGTAACCCTAGGTCAACGCCGATCAACGCGTTGCGATCAAAAAGTCAACGTACGACGTTCAAAACCCTGAAGGTAATGCCGATCAACGCGTTGTGATCAAAAAGTCGACGCACGACGTCCAAACCCCTAGGGTCAACGTCGGTCAACGTATAACCTTAAGTCAACACCCATCAGTACGTTGTAATGAAAGAGCCGATGTGACGGAGGTAGTCAGTTCAAAGTCAACTCGACGACGCGGGCCAAACTCAACTCATCAGTTTTAGATTTGAGACTTCGACGACGGCCAGCCGATAAACACAGCGCCGAAAGAACTTTAGCTATTCATCAAAGCATTGAATAGATTAAAAATCAAAGGAGTCAAAAATCGAAGCTAACTACAGGTCCTTTACGCCGATCGAAGGTTGGACCAATCACATTCAAAGTATTCCAGTCTCTTCTATAAAAGAAACGAGTCTGGAACGCTTTGGAGGGGGTATCTGTAGGCATCAAAAATTACCTATAGGTCTCCACGAACAGCTCAGCGTTAAGAAAAGATGATGAACATCACTATCCAAGTCACAGAGGCTTAATCGACGTCGACTAACGGTTGAGGTGAATCGACGGACTACGCGAAGCAACAGAGTTTCGGAATAACGAAGATACGGACTGATCGGGAGCCCCACGACGCTTATAAAAGGCGCAATGCCCCTCGTGTCTCATTTATTCTATGGATGATCCAATCATCAGGGTTTGTAGATCACCTCGCCAGCTTTCCAGCGCACTTTGGATCACTCAAATCCGAGTTCGGACGAAGAAATTACGGAGAAAACGATCAAGAAGTCAAATGAAGTCTCAACCTTAGGAGAGACACCTCGTGGTGTCTCGACCAAGACCGAGACACCCTAGGGTGTCTCGGCCCAGGTTGAGACACCCTGGGGTGTCTCAATCGCAGAAATGGCCTTTTACACGGTTTTAACCGCCCGAAACCCCCTGGAGCCTATAAATACAGCCCCGGGTCCTCATTTTTTTCAGATCTGGAATTTTGGAGAATTAGCGAAGCTCTGCCGAACTGAAGAGTGATCGATTCCTTCAACACAATAGAGAAATTCATCAGATCTGCATTCACCCACGTCCGTTCCTTAGGATTATCCCGTTACGGTAATTCTAAGAAGAGCAATTATCTCGCTGTTGTCGAGATAAGCGCTTCTGCTTCTAGATTCTTTCGCGAATCGACAAAGTTCTGCATCTGATCTGATTGTCAGGTAGTCCACGGATATCGACATCCCCGTCACCAGCTAAAGACCCACGCAAGCAAGAGACGACGAACGGATCTTGTGTTATTTTCGAAAAGTTGTAATCTTTCATTCATTTTTCTTTTATTATTGAATATTTCGAATTCTTTGTAAGCAGATCTGATTATAATGAGTTCGACAATAAAAGCAACTTTTACCAAAAACAATCAGATCTGAGATCTACACGGTCATCCTCCGGATCAAAACTTGGTTTTTGATCCCGAGAAGAGTATCGATTTCGCTTGGTCGATTTCGATTACTTAGGGCTATTATTTCCTTGGTGAAATAATACCCCCGGCTGTTATTTCCTTCGTGAAATAACATTCGTCATACCGTGTAGATCCGACCGGATCAAGATCGCGCGGTGGTCCACGGATTAACCCCGGCGCAGGCGAAGAACCCACACAAGCAAGAGACTGCAAAACAGGATCTTGCGATTTGTTCAGGAAAGTTGTAATCTTTTTTTAGATTTTTCTTTAATTTTGTTGTAACCGGATCTTATAAAAAGACCGGATCTTTTGTAACCGATAAACAGTTACTAATGGAAACAATAAAATCAAAGAAAGCAATTTTTCCCGCGAACAATATGGTGAAATAATACCCCCGGCTATTATTTCCTTCGTGAAATAACACCCGTCATACCGTATAGATCCGACCGGATCAAGATCGCGTGGTGGTCCATGGATTAACCCCGGCGCAGGCGAAGAACCCACACAAGCAAGAGACCGCAAAACATGATCTTGCGATTTGTTCAGGAAAGTTGTAATCTTTTTTTTAGATTTTTCTTTGATTTTGTTGTATCCGGATATTATAAAAAGACCGGATCTTTTGTAACCGATAAACAGTTGCTCAAGAAAATAATAACTTTAATGAAAATAATTTTTCCCGCGAACAGCCTCATTTGTATAATGGGAGGTAGCCGCATCAATTCGGGCTTGAACCTCCTCTAAAGTGCTTGCAGATAATCTGGTCACTGAAGCCCCCTTGTTGGTCAAGTTCTGGAATAGGTACTCCGCCCAAGATACTTGTTTGATGCCGCCTCCTCGAGCCCCTGTCTGCTGCATGCAAATGTGGAAGTGGCACATGACTTCCCAAAGAGTAGCATAAACTTCAGGGCTGGTCTTCTTTAAGATTTTAAGTTCCGCTGATCCCGGAACAAATTCTTCATACGGTAAATCCCCAAGAAGAAGACCTGATACTTCATGCATCTCGTGGAGAGCGAAGCCTAACTCTCCCACCGGGGTGAAGAAAGTACAAGTCTCAGGATTATACTTCTCTAATATGGAGAAGAAATGAAAATGGCTCTGGACGATCCCGAACTTAGTAGCTCATACCGGAATCTTCAAGCCAGCTTGGGTAAGAGGCGTGTCCAATTCTTCCAAAACAAACTTGGTCATTCGGGTCCACCACCCTGTCACTGAAGAATGAACCCAGCCAGGAGTTCTAAATCCTTACGCGGGAAATTCTCCTTTCTTTGCCAGAAATTTCTTGACAAAGGTGTTCGCCGGACTAGCCACTTCACCGACAGGATATTCCTTAGCAAACAATCCTGGCCGTAGAGCTGTCACCTGCCTGTTGTAACCAACTGTACGGACCCCTTGAAAAGTTAGGGTCCCGAGAACAACTCCATCATGATCCTTGACGAGGTTCCAATCCATGCGTCTTGGGATGAAAGCGCACTGGAAATATGATATGGGGAACATCCTCTCCATATTGGGCAAGAAGAGGTTGCATTCTCCAACTTTCCGCAACCACTTGTAGTCCCCATCATAAGCGACGCCTGCCTCAAAGTCAACAAAATCCCTAAAGAGGAATGCAGGTTTGACTATTGGTTTACGGCTCGGGTTCTCAAATCGAGCATCTGTAACCAATATCCTAAGAGTTTCAGGAGAAGCTTGGGTGATTAGTTCCACACGGCTCTTCTCCGTAATTCGAAAACTGGGAGTTCTCGGCACAGATTGAATGTCATGTTCGGGTCCACACCACCTTCGTGCCCAAAATGATGGCGAAAAGGGAGTGGCTCGCTAGTAGGACACACTACAAAGTAAAGCAAAGAGTTAGGCTATGCAAAGGCAGTCATACGCGAATCTCAGACGCTCAGGTCGAGCTTCACGTCAAAAATCTAAGACGTAGAGATCAAGCCTCGCGTCGAAAATTTCAGACGCGTAGGTCGAACCCCGCATCAAAAAACCTCAGACACGAAGGTCGAGCCTCGCGTCAAAAATCTCAGACGTGTAGGTCGAACCTCGCGTCAAAAATCTAAGACGCGTAGTTCAAACCCCTCGTCAAAAATACTAAACGACGGAGTCCAGCCCTGCGTTTTCGAAACGAGTTTCCTCGTTGATCCAAAGATCAAAACTTGCCGAAGCAAGTTTAATGACCACAGAGGTCGTACTCACCACCAATCAAAGGAAGGGGGCGGCATGCCCGCCTAAACTGTAGCGCCACCGAACGACGCAGATGGTGCTGACCCTTGAGCAGCGTCGACGACGGGCCAGGAGGAGCGAGAAGCGGACTTCTTCTTGGGTGCCATGGAGATCAGTCGGAGGAGAAGAGTGTAGGCGTCTAAAAATGCTTATAGGTGTCTGCGCATAGCTCAAGACAAAGAGAAGGCGATGAACACCATTATCCAAGTCGAAGGGGATTATCCGAGTCAAAGAGGATCATCTGACACCGACAAGCGTATGAAGCGAAACAAGTGGCTAGTGCGCTCAACGGCCACCTCCAAGTGGCCAATGTGCTCACCGGCCATCGCCAAGTGGCCCGCATGCTCACCGGCCAGCTTCGAGTTACGAAATATATGAAATGAATCAGCGAAGCGTACGAGTCAACGTGACACGCGAAGGCAAAACGACTCAGCCAGGAGTTGTGTCTCGCCCACACAATGAGTGGCTCGGCCATTGTAAGCCCATACCATGAGTGGCTCGGCCATTGAAAGTTGTAGGTTTCTTTTCCAGCTTTCCAACGCATCTTGAATCACCTCATTCCGAGATCGGACGAGAGAGTTAGAGCCAAAATACCCGAGGACATACGAACTGGCTCGCACAGTGCCGAGCCACCATTTGGTGGCTCACACACAGAACTGATATTTTAGTTATGATGCGATTCTAATCTGAAGAAACTCAAAACATGAAAGTTATAGATCTCTTTGTCAGCTTTCCAATGCATCTTAGATCAGGTCATTTGAAGATCATATGAGAACGTTATGATCAAAATACCCGAGATACTCACAAGTGTCTCGGCCTGGCCGAGCCACCCAGATCTGGTTTTAAATGCCTATAAATAGACTTGAGGGCTCATTGTTTAAAGGGTTGGACTTTTGAGATCTTGGAGGCTAAAAGGTTGGAATTTTTGGAGGCGAAGCTCTGCTGGATTGAGATCTGAACCTTGGAGTTTTGAAGCTTTGAAGACTTGAACTTTCAGATCTGGTTCTCGGCGATCATCCACACCAAACAAAGCGGGAGTTCGAGAGAGGTTAGATCTGAGATCTATACGGCTATCCTCCGGATCAAAACTTGGTTTTTGATCCCGAGAAGAGTATCGATTTCGCTTGGTCGATTTCGATTACTTCGGGCGATTATTTCCTTGGTGAACTAATCCCCCCGGCTATTATTTTCTTTGCGAAATAATACCCGTCATACCGTGTAGATCTGACCGGATCTAGATCGTGCGGTGGTCCACGGATGAACCCTGGCGCAGGCGAAGAACCCATAAAAGCAAGAGACCGCAAAACAGGATCTTGCGATTTGTTCCACAAAAAAAGGAAAGTTATAATCTTTTGATTTTTCTTTGATTTTGTTGTAACCGGATCTTATAAAAAGACCGGATCTTTTGTAACCGATAAACAGTTGCTTGAGAAAACGATGACTTCAATGAAGAAAATAAATTTTCCCGCGAACAATCTGGCGACCACAGTGGGAGCCACCGATCTCGCTGCCGAGATCGTTGCGTCGCAGCCGCGGATCTCAATCCCGGTCGAGGAGGAGGTCGAGTATGAATTCGACCAACAAAAGTTCGAGGAGTATCTATCATCCTCGTCCGGATCCACCTCCCCCCGCAAGTCCAAGAAATCTCAGAAGTTCTCCTCCAGGAGAAAAGTCCGTTGGTACGAAGAAGTGCAGAGTACCAACGAAGATCTCACCCCGATTGATGCCGAAGTTACATCGGGTGAAGTTCCATCGACCTCCAACCAGCTCAGATCTGTTCTGGCCAATTCCTCCGTGGCCGAAAGCGTAGTGACTCTTTCAAAGAGAGCCCGCCAGAGGCGACGTCAACGCCTGGCACGGCAATTCGCGAAGGCGATGGAGTCCACTGACGGAATCCGCTATAACGCGGATCTGAAGAACAGGAGAGGCAAACAGCCTCAACAACCAATGAATGGCAGCTCCTCCAAGCCACCAACGAATGAATGGATTCGTGTCAAACGGAATCGTTCGACACTGGATGAGCGCATTCGCAAGCGCCGCGCACTGTTAGCGCAGGCACGGGCTCAAGTCCAAGAAGCCCGCAGAAGACTGCAGAAAGAAGTGGCCAAAAAGCCGCCACCAACCCACCAAGTATGAAGGCCGAAGTCTGAAGTGGCGATTCAGGCTAAGGAACAACCGTTGCAGCCTTCAGCAAAAGTTCAACCTCCGGCGAACCAACCTAAATCGCCGATAATTCCCATAGCTGCTCCGGGAGATCCCGCAAGACCATCTCGAAGAAGGAAGTCAGTTTTGGAACGCCTCGGTCCACTTCCCGATGAGCGATGCAAAGCTCCAATTCAAGAACGTTTGGGCCCAATAAAGAAGCCCCGAACGACTCAACGTGCTGGGGGTCGTCGCCACCCTCAACATGACAAGGAGTTCATGGCAACTACGCGCACTAGTTTGCGCATTGAAGTCCAAGAGCCCGCCGAGAACTCACGCCCACAAAGGCGTGTTTCGAGACGCGTGACTCTTGAAAGCCCAAAGAAGGTAGTTCGCCCTCAGAAGGAAACATTGTCGTCTGATGATGATAGCATTATACCTGAGAAGTCGTGCCAACACACGATAGGTTACTCCGACCTTCAAACCGACGAGTTGTACTATCGTGTTGGGGGTACGAGTAAAACCAGGAAAAGGAGTCCTCGAAAACTAGAAACTCAGTGCCCCTGTTCCAAACTCATTCGAGCAGTATTGTCTGAGTGCAACTGCATCAAGACAGTCCCCGAAATAACTTTGGTTTTCGAAAGGCTCAGTACCGAAACGCCAAAACCAAGGCCTAGGCGTTTCCGACGAAGAAGAACGATAGTCGAAGATGGAGAATTTCCGAGGGTCACCACTAATATGACCAGCAAAGGGACATCAACACAGGATAATCCTGAGTCGATTCCGGAAGTACCCCGGCGTGTAACCCGTCTGCAGTATGGAGCCATCATACAAGCAACTTATGGTAGGATTAGGACAAGATTACCTTCAGAAGATGAAGAATCGGATGCTGGCTCTGTGGTCACATCAGATAATACAGTATCCAGCGAGGGACAACCCCGTGAGTCACTTATGATAAGTGCGGAACATGTGGCCAAGATGCTCGAAGAAGCCATGGCCAAACAACAGGAGAGCTTCAGGTTTGAAATGCAGATGGCCATGCAGAATATGAGAGAAATGCATGACCAATAAATCCAAGCACTGACAAACCAGCAAGGCGAACCAAGTCGTCGCAACCAGGTTAATCAGGAAGATGAGGACACACATGCGGATGAAGCTCATAATGCCAATAATCCTCCCGTCAATGCAGGGGGTGGTAACGAGAATGCTAACGAAAATACAGGTGAAAATTTAAAGATTAAAAACCTCGAGAACAAAATCAATACGTTGATTTCCGCTCAAGAGATGAAGAACATGGGCATTCTTTATCCATACCCAAGAGAATGGGAATTAATCCCGTATCCGGCGAAGTTCGATCTAATTAACTTCATGCCGTTTGATGGGAATGGTTCACCCACTCAGCATTTGATTTACTTCAAATCATACCTAGGGGTTGGTTATCTCTGGTAATGAGCCTCTGATGGTATGGTCCTTCGTCGGCACTCTTCGTGGAGCCGCCTTCGATTGGTATCGCCGCCTCAAGCCAGGAAGCTTGAATAGTTGGGACGACATGGAGACTAAATTCCTCGCTAACTTCTTCGATGACGACACCGAGATCTCCATCGGGTCGTTGCTTGATGAGAAACAGAAAGACGGGGAATTAGTTGATACCTTTGTCAAAAGGTTCCGGAACAAGGCGATGAACTGTCGGGACCTAATTACCGAGGAGTTCATTCTCTAGACCTGCCACAACAACCTCACATTGGACGTGTTGGAAGCAATGGGGACAGCACCGTCCAACACTTGGAAAGACTTGAAGGTGCGCGATGAACAAGCCAAACGCTTCCTCCGAAGGAAGAAGGCCGAGAGGAGCCAATCGACGACTAATCCTCCGAACTCGAACTTCGCCTCCCGTAGTAAGGAAAGGCACCTGCAGCTGCTGTTGATGCTAATCAAACGTCACAACGGCAACCTCGAAGACAGCAGAAGACTTCGGGTTCGAGACTCCAAAAAGAGTACTCCTTCAAGGACGAAGATGTTCCAGCCATCTTCGAATCCCTCCTTGAAAATAACAAGATCAAGCTACCACCTATCGCAAATCAGGAGGAATCTGATAATACTGCGGATCCAAGGTACTGTGCGTACCACAGGAAGGTCCTTCATCCCACCAAGGATTATTTTGCTCTCAAGAATAGCATCCAAACCTTGGTTGAATCCGGCGTTATATCGCTCAATTAAGTCGAATGAACACTCCGAAGAGTATATGAGTATAAACTGCTTCTCAATCCTCTGACCGGTATAAGAGGTTAAACTGCTCCCTGATACTCTAATAGGTATATGAGTCTAAACTGTTTCCTACCATTGACGGGAGGTTCCTGGAGAATTTTATACGTAATATTCCTAAGGATAACCCGATCATACAACCAGATGCAATGATAAACCCAGTTTCGCGAAGAAGCTGGGGGTGGATGATTCATGTAACGGGAAGTTCCTGAAGAATACTATATGTAATTTTCTTAGGGATTACCCGATCATTGCAAACAAAGTGATAAACACTAAACCCCCATTGTGATTTCTGAACACTCTTTTGCTGAGACGAGGTTCGATCACTTCGTTGGATCAATCTTGCCTCACAAGATTTCCATTGGTGTTTGACAACTCACAGTCTTCCACCATAAAAACCCTCACTGATCAAATTAATTGACAATGGGTCCACTAAAATTCCTTTCGGTTAAATCCACTCAAACTTTTGATGTATCTGTGCACTCAACACTCCCATTGTTAGAGTTCGGATATAATACTTGGAATTTTGATATCAATCCTTGACGAATTGTCAAACCCCTTCGTGTTAAGTCCTTATAACTTAACACTAAGAATTCCTTCTGAGTGATTTGTACAAGTCAACACTCCAACTATGATTTGTATTCTCACTCTCACTATCTACTTGGTCAAACATTCCTACAGTTAGGGCCAAAACCAAAATCCCCTCTCGATTCCTCCAATGAACGAGAGGTCCACTTTCAAATCAAGTGATCAAACCTTCCTATAGTTAGGGTCACCTCAAACTCCCGCTTGGTCAAACCTTCCTACAGTTAGGGCCAAAACCACAATCCATTCTTGATAAACGAGGAATTCACCTTTAATTCGGTAATCAAACCTTCCAACAGTTAGGATTATCCAAATCTGTCTGATTCTCGGAGTGGAGATCCCACTTCTAGTTTCACCTTTCTGGATTCTGGGGGTGGAGATCCCACCCCGAGTCTCCTTTACATCTGAAGATAGAATATAAAATTCTTCCTCTTCAGCTTTGGGAGATGGAATATAAAATTCTTCCTCTCCCGCATCGGGTTCGCCTTCACCCTAAAAGAAGACCGGGAAATAGAATATAAAATTCTTCCTTTCCCAACCTTTTCTAAGAATTTATCAATCTAGGATTCATCCTAGGAAGTTTATCCTGAATCCTAAGCAGGGATAAGTCTGCGCCTAACCTGCGCTGCCGGTTAGTTCTTAACCGTTAAAAAGAACACCCGCCCACATATTCAACATTGTGGCAGGTTGTTATTAATAACACCAAAATCCATACCTTACACGCATGGGGAATTTTATCCTGAATCCTAAGAAAAGATATACCGACGCCTAACACGTGTCGTCGGTTTAGTCTTTTTCCATAGAAAAAGACACCAGAGTTCGATTCTGGGGTATCCTATCCTGAAACCTAAGCAGGGGTAAGTCTGCGCCTAACCCGCGCTGCCGGTTAGTTCTTAACCGTTAAAAAGAACATCCGCCCCACATATTCAACATTGTGGCAGGTTATTATTAATACCACCAAAATCCATGCCTTACATGCATGGGGAATTTCATCCTGAATCCTAAGAAAGGATATGCCGACGCCTAACACGCGTCGCCGGTTTAGTCTTTCTCCGTAGAAAAAGACATCAGAGTTCGATTCTGGGGTATCCTATCCTGAAACCTAAGTAGGGATAAGTCAGCGTCTAATACACGTTACCGGGTAGCCTATTCCCGTAACAATGGCGAAGTCTACGTATTTGAAGTCGTGGCAGCAAGTCTAAGGGAGTTCATTCTGTTAGCACAACGTTACATGCGGAACGGATTTAGACAATCCGCATGCTAGCCCGACTCAAACGGTAGTCGGTAAAGGCTAATCAAATCCGTTGAAGGCTGAGGATTTGCCAAAAATCCTAAGTTAACGTCTCATACACGTCGCTGTTTAGTCTTTTTACAGGAGAAAGACGAAGTCTACGTATTCAATATCGTAGCACTAAAAGGGTTAACTCTTTTAGCTTAACATCACATGCGGAACGGACTTAAATAATCCGCATGCTAGCCCGACTCAAACGGTAGTCGGTAAAGGCTCATCAAACCCGTTGATGGCTGAGAATTTGCCAAAAAATTCTATAAATGCGAGTCATTGACGCATCAACTTTATGAGTTGGTCTCGTGACTTGGGCGTCCAACAACTTCGGGATAATATCCATATATGCAGACAAAACAACTGTAATAGTTGGTCCTACAGCCCCAAAATTTAAGACCGCCACGCTCCAATATCTTAAGAGCTTAAACTGTGTATACTCCAGCAAATGCACGAGTATAAACTATGTTAATAGCGATCCGAAACCCTAAGGTCAACGCCGGTCAACGCGTAACCCTAGGTCAACGTTGGTCAACGCGTCATAACAAAAGTCAATGTACGGCAGTCTGGAATCCTAATTCAGCACGACGTGACAGGGATAGTCAATTCTAACGTCAACTCAATGACAAGAGCTAGATTCAGAAACTTACGCACCAACTTCAGTTCAAGATTTCAACAACGGTCAGACGATAAATACAGTGCCGGAAGAACTTCATCTATTCAACAAAACACTGAATAAAAGGAACGCTGAAGAAGTCAAGAATTGGAGCCAGCTACAGGTCTTTTGACACCGACTGAAGGTGGGACCTATCACATCCAAAGTATTTCAGACTCCTCTATAAAAGAATGAGGCTGAAACACTTTGGAGGGGGTATCTGTATGTGTCTAAAAATGCCTATAGGTGTCTGCGCATAGCTCGAGACAAAGAGAAGGCGATGAACGCCATTATCCAAGTCGAAGGGGATTATCCGAGTCAAAGAGGATCATCTGACACCAACAAGCGTATGAAGCGAAACAAGTGGCCCGTGCGCTCACCGGCCACCTCCAAGTGGTCAATGTGCTCACCGGCCATCGCCAAGTAGCCCGCATGCTCACCGGCCAGCTCCGAGTTATGAAATGTATGAAATGAATTAGTGAAGCGTACGAGTCAACGTGACACGCGAAGGCAAAACGACTAAGCCAGGAGTTGTGTCTCGCCCACACAATGAGTGGCTCGGCCATTGTAAGCCCACACCATGAGTGGCTCAGCCATTGGAAGTTGTAGGTTTCTTCTCCTCTGCTTTCCAACGTATCTTGAATCACCTCATTCCGAGATCGGACGAGAGAGTTAGAGCCAAAATACCCAAGGACGTACGAACTGGCTCGCACAGTGCTGAGCCACCATTTGGTGGCTCGCACAAAGAACTGATATTTCAGTTATGATGTGATTCTAATATGAAGAAACTCAAAACATAAAAGTTATAGATCTCTTTGTCAGCTTTCCAATGCATCTTGGATCAATTCATTTGGAGATCATATGAGAAAGTTATGATCACAATACCCGAGACACTCACAAGTGTCTCGGCCTGGCCGAGCCACCCAGATCGGGGCCCAGATCTGAGCCCAGATCTGGTTTTAAATGCCTATAAATAGACTTGAGGGCTCATTATTTAAAGGGTTGGACTTTTGAGATCTTGAAGGCTAAAAGGTTGGAAATTTTGGAGGCGAAGCTCTGCTGGATTGAGATCCGAACCTTGGAGTTTTGAAGCTTTGAAGACTTGAACTTTCAGATCTGATTCTCGGCTATCATCCACACCAAACAAGGCGGGAGTTCGAGAGAGGTCAGATCTGAGATCTACACGGCTATCCTCCGGATCAAAACTTGGTTTTTGATCCCGAGAAGAGTATCGATTTCGCTTGGTCGATTTTGATTACTTCGAGCGATTATTTCCTTGGTGAACTAATCCCCCCGGCTATTATTTCCTTCGCGAAATAATACCCGTCATACCATGTAGATCTAACCGGATCTAGATCGCGTGGTGGTCCACGGATTAACCCCGGCGCAGGCGAAGAACCCATAAAAGCAAGAGACCGTAAAACAGGATCTTGCGATTATATATATACATATATATATATATAGATATATATATATATATATATATATATATATATAT
>BQKN01065591.1:490360-518543 GCA_022839385.1 Asparagus kiusianus | reverse complement strand
ATATATATATATATATATATATATATATATATTGATATATATACACGTACATAAATATATGTATATGTATGTTGGGAGAATTTCTCAATCTCTCTAGCAGCAGTTTGCCTCCTTCACGAATGAGCTCCTCAGCTGGATTCCTCCTCAACAACCTTCTCCATTGTTCATTCCTCATCCTCCCTCTCCTATGGGTCAAGTTGAGTAAGAGCGCTACAGGAATACACCGACCAGACCTCTCCCCTGCCTCGCCAATAAGCTTGTTTTGCTGCTCTACCTCAACAGATCCAGTAGTACGTCAAGACGACAGGGAAAAGCCCCAGCTATGGCCATGAGTGAACTGCATGGATAGCTTCGCGCGGCCCTAGAAATCCCTATATTGCTCTAGGTCCTTCCACTACCAATCTAGCGTATGGTTACGTTTGGACATTCAACACTATTATCGAGACCATTAGAGGGACCACTCCCTTCTCCGATTGGATCATGAATGCTCGTTGCGCTAAATTTAAGATGCCTCACATTAAGAAGTACAAAGGTGAAGGAGATCCTATGGAACATGCACAAAATTTCTATGACTTGATGAACATGCAACAGGTGACTGAGCTAATCATATGTAGAGATTTCTCCATCACCCTAACGGGAAGTGCTTACATGTGATGGAACTCATTGGACAAAAAGTCCATCAACAGTTTTGAGCAGCTTAGCTAAAACTTTGTGCATCATTTTTTTGGCCGACTCTAAACAGAAGAAGCCCTTCCACGTCTTGCCGCAGATGAGGCATAACCTTGCAGAAAGCCTCAGGGATTCCTCCAAGAGGTTCCAAGCTAAGAGGCTGGAAGTTAATTACCATAGCAACATGGCCGCTATGGCTGCAATCTAAGTAAGACTACAAAACAACAAGCTGGCCGACTCACTCATCATAGACCGAGTCACTAACTATGAATAGCCAATGGCCAGGGCATGAGGGCACAGAGATGTGGAAGACGCCTGAGCCCATAAGAAGGTGGCTAGAGAAGCAGATGCAGTAGAGGTAGCAATGACAGCACCAGCTGAGCCCTCTCTTAAGGAGAAGATGGAGAAGGATCCCCCAGAATTAACTCCAGGCCAAGCAAGGTCGACAAAAGGGACAAGAGGAGAGAAGAGACCAAGAGCCTAACCCTCACTTCCCTCAACAATTCCCTCTCACAAGCCCTCTACTTTTTCCAGAAGGAAGGATATTTGAAATCCATGCTGGCCTTTTTGTTTTGATGATGTTTTAACAAACAATTTACAACTAATGTTGTTATCTAATGTTTGTATTTTTGTATTTATCGTAAACAAACAATACGTTAGAGGTTGGATGGATTACGCCACAATGATCATATCAAATGAAGGTTGGGGGAAATAGTGGATTGAAGCCTTGCAATTCAAGTTGAAGATTCAAGTTCAAGCTTCGTCCATGTTACCAAGATAGAGCTTCATGAATATCATTGCTTGGTGAATATAGTTTAAGATTTATACCTTGTGTGTTTAATACTTCAAGCTCAATATCATATACACACACATTTTATTGGTTTCTGTATATATATATATATATACACACACACACACACACACACACACACACACACACATACACACACACATTTTGATTTTATCCATAAACAAAGTTTTTACAAATAAATTCCAAAAATTGTTTATACATGTGGATAGTTGTTTTGGTATTATAGATATGAAACAAGAATTTTATTTATACACATCTTATTTGTTTCATATTCTATTATTTGTAAAAGTATTGTGTTTTTGGTTTATAGACTTAACAACAATAGTTTATATCTTTTATTAAGTCTATATAATTATTTTATAAAGTTTCAAAACTTGGTTTATGTCAAAAGATCAAAATTCAAGTAGCTCATGTTTTCATGGTTTGGACATATTTACAAAATAATGATAGTTTACAAATGGGAGGTGCTATTTGAAAACCAGTTTTTGTAACATGTTTATTTTTATATTTACAAGCATTCTTCAAAGTTTTATATTTTTTTGAGTTTATTTGCTATTTTTAAAAGGAGTTTGAAAATTAGTTTTACTATTCAAATCAGGCTGATAATGTGTCATCAGTCGACTGATGCAAGTGTTCAAGTGACTGATGAAAATGCCTGGAATAGTCAAAATTTTCTGTTTTCTATCAGTCGACTGATCAGTTAACTGGTGAGGTCTTCAGTCGACTGACGAAGTCCTTCAGTCGAATGATGACGTGTTGCTGGCCTGTAAAGGTCAGCTCATTAGTCGACTGTTGAACAATATTAGTCGACTGATAGCCCAACGGCTAGTTTTTTCTGCTTTTTATTTTTTATCTTTTTGTTAGGTTTTGTTGGTTTCTTCTTGGCTTTGGGGTTTTCTATAAATACCCCCACATATCATTAGTTCATCTAAGAAGAAAAAAGTTTTTAAACAAGTTTAAAGGGTATTTAAGTTTGATTTAGTGTTTGTTTAAGAGTTTGGTCTATAAAAAAATTTTTCACAAGAGCTAGAAGAGATCATTCTTTGGTGTTTAAGCTTCAACTCATCTCTCTCTCTCTGTTGTCACCATTGGAGAAGTTTTCTAAACTCAATCTAGCAATTTATATGGTTGATCTTAATTTCCATAAGCTAGATTTTATTTGAGTTTAATTTTGATTATTCACTCTTTGTTTACATACACAACCATTGAGCTTTTAGTTTTGGGTTGTGAGAGATTGTAACATTGAGTTATGCTTAATTGAGATCTCATCTTGTTTAGAGAACAATCATTTGTTATGAGCTATTATTGTGAGGTTCACTTTGTATTACACTAGTACACCGAGAGGAGTGTGTGGTAAGAGACGGGATTGTTCGAGGAGGAGTAGGGTAGATGGTAATGCCTAGAGGTAGGTTGTAATTCCCAACACTTGAGGAAGACATGAGCTAGAGACCAACACTTAAGGTGGTAGTTAGTGTGCTTATATTGTGAGTGATTGCAAAGTTTTTGGTGAACTAGAAAACAGATATTGTGTGGTGTAAACGTTATTCGGGTGAGCATCAAAAACCCGGTTGTGATAGTGGATTTCTCCCTGGGAGTAGGGAGCGAAGACGTAGGATAGAAGGTCCGAACTCCATATCATTTAATTGTGTTTGAGTTTACTTTGGTGTTCATTTATATTTGTGCTCATTGCTCATATCGCCATTGTCTCATTATTTAGTTTGTTCACTATATTGTTTACATTTGTTTATTTTACCCTTTGTTTATATTGATTATCCTTGCATATAATTGTTGCATATCTTATTTGCTAGGATAATATGTTAAGTAGTTTTAATTAGCATAAAATCGGATTAGATTAGCATACACCCTATTCATCCCCCTCTAGGGTTCTTTCATAGTGGCAATAAGGTCTTTCAATCCACTCCTCATCGCATGAAGTCAGACCCTCAGTTCGGAGACCCAAGCAATATTGTCGATACTACATAGATCACAACCATCATCCCTAACATCAGTAAGACAAACAACCTATAGAAATTGGTAGCTGGGGAGTCATCAACACCATCAACAGTAGTCTAGCAATAGGAAGGATGTCCAATGATGATCTGAAAAAGTATGCTAGATGAGCGTTGGATATAAATTTGTTTGAGAAGAAACCAAGGACTAATCAGCCTACTTCCTTCAGCAACGCTAATCTAAAAGGCATAAAGACGCCTCATCATGACCCCTCATCATATCAGCCAAGATCAATGGCTTTCAGGTGAAAACAATATTGGTTGATATTAAGAGCTCTACTGATATCCTATTCATTGATGCCTTCACTCAGATGGGCATCGAGTCAAACTACAGCCTTGCCGGGGTCCCCTCATCAGATTCATAGGACACTCACTCCTATCAAAAGGGATGATCACTCTTCCTCTAATGGTCAATGAGTACCCTCGCTAGTCCACTATCCAAACCCAGTTCCTCGGTGATGAAGATAAAGTCCTCCTATGATGTTATCCTTGGAAGGACTTCCCTGAATAGCCTACAAGCGGTCCCTTTCACCTACCACCAGATGGTAAAGTTCCCAACCCCAGAATGAGTCGGGTTTGTGAGGAGCAGTTAGTGAGAGGCCAGATCATGCTCTCTACTCTCGATGAAAGTGAAAGGAGTATTGGAGACCATGCTAATCGAGAAGACTCATCTCCAGATAGAGAAAGAGCTGGAACGGGAGTGGACGATTCCTATGAAAGAATTGCAAGGAGTACAAATGAACCTTGATGGGTCAAGAAAGGTCAAGATCAGGTCAATCCTTGTTGAGCCCCAACAAGGGACTGTGATCATGTTCCTATGTAAAATGTAGATTTTTTTTATCTAGGGACCTGAGCACATGTTGGGAATTCACTTAGAAGCTGTGAGCCATAAGCTCTCAGTTGATCGATATAGCAAGCCGGTTCGACAAAAGAAAAGATATCTCGGCCTAGAGAGGTAGAAGGCGACCGTAGATGAAGTCAATCAATTGCTCAAGGCTGGCTTCATTAGAGAAGTAAAATACCCATAGTGGCTATCCAATGTGGTGTCAAGAAGTCCATTGGCAAGTGGAGGATGTGTGTGGACTTCATGAACCTGAACAATGCTTATCCAAAGGATAGCTACCCCATTCTAATAATCAAACAATTGGTAGACGAGAATGCAGGACATGAACCACTCAATTTTATGAACGCCTTCTATGGAACAATCAAATGCTGATGGCGAAGCATGATCAAGAGAAGACCTCTTTCATCACGGACCAAGGAACTTACTGCTACATGGTGATGCCCTTCGGTCTTAAGAATATAGGGGCCACCTACCACAGGTTGGCCAACAAGATCTTCAAGCACCAGATCAGCTACAATATAGAAGCATATGTGGGCGACATCCTTGTGAAGTTAAGTAGGCAGCGTCTCATGTGTCGGATCTTGAAGAAAATTTCTCTATCCTTCGACACTATCACATGAAGCTCAACCCAACTAAATGTGCTTTCAAGGTATAATGAAGCAAGTTCCTTGGATTTAAGATTACCCAGCAGGGCATTAAGATCAATCCTGAGAAGATAACTGCCATAGAGCAGATGCCTGAGACTCGTATATTGAAGGACGTCTAGAAGTTGAATAGAAAGATAGCGTCATTGGGTCATTTCCCTTCAAAGTCTGTCGATAAAAGCCTTCCATTTTTCAAAACTTTGAGAGGGAGCAAGGAGTTGAAGGAAGGCACTAGCAAGATAATAGAATACAGTGAGACCTTCAATAACCTTAAAAGATATTTGAGCACTAAGCCTCTATTGAGCTGACACCGAGAAGGAAAAACCTTATCTCTCTACTTGGCCATCTCCTAAGAAGCAATCAGCTCCGTCCTAATCCAAGAGGAAGACAATACACAGAGGCCGATATATTACATCAGCTAGATCCTGAAGGCAGCCAAAGTCAGGTACACTCTCATCGAGAAGGCTTCCTTCACTCTCATAATCACAGCTAGGAGGCTTGGCCCCTACTTTTAAGCTCACACCATAGTGGTGCGAATAGACCTACCATTAAAGAAAGAACTTAGTAGTCCTACCACTTTAGGAAGAATGATCAACTAGTTAATCAAGGCTAGTGAATATGATGTGCAGTTTGAGTTTAGGACGACCATAAAAGCCTAAGATTTGGCCGACTTCTTAATAGAGTCGTTTGCAGTAGACGACGAGCCGTCTCCACTCATACTGGTCTTCATACCTAAGTCTTTGGCTCCTAATATGACCAAGCCACCTCCTTCTCAAAAGCACAATACTCCTGAGCATGCCCTACCCAAGTTCTCCTCATGGTGGTTATTAAAAGTGGACAGATCCTTAAGAGAAGGAGGCGGTGGAGCTGGTGTTGTCCTACGTGGCTCAGACGGGTCCACGCACGAGCACTCCATTGCTTTTGAATTTTCATCCTCAAACAATGAGGTTGAATATAAAGCACTCTTAGAAAGACTCCAAGCCACCCTAGCAATCAAGGCCAAGCACATCTACATCCTAGCCGACTGCCAACTTGTCATCTACTAAGAAAAGGGAGATTATGTGTCCAAAGACTCAAGAATGACCCTATACATGAAGGCAATCAAGGAGCTCTTGAAAAACTTCAAAGATTTCAGAATCATCCAAGTCCCCCATGCCCTCAATGCTCATGTGGATGCCTTATCCAAGCTTGGGTTGTTCAACTTAGGGAATAGTTAGGGATATGTGTACACGGACACCCTAAAAAACCCCAGCATCATTGAAGCTTCAACAAACTCAGTCATGCAGACCAAGACATCGATAGAACTTTATTGGATGGATCCACTCATCCAATATCTAATAGGAGGGACCTCACCAGAGAATGCTACTAAAGTGAGGAGTCTATAGGGGAACACTTGAAGATATCTTATTATCGATAACTAGTTGTATCAATTGTCATACTCCACTAGTAGTGTATGGCCCTATCTCCGATGTCTCCATCCAAGAGAAGCTAGTTATATTTTGAAAGATATACATGGAGGAACATGCGGGAATCACATAGGAACCAAAACTCTTGCTCAGAAGGTGATCCACCAAGGTTACTACTGGCCTACCATCCTAGCCAAGTTCAAAAGACTCATCTCCAGATGCAAGACCTGCTAATACTTCTCAACAGTGCCACAGGCTTCAACAACTAAATTCACCACCATTATGAGGCCAATTCCCTTTGCTCTATGGGGACTGGATGGGGCCTCTCTCAATAACTTTAGGGCAATGGAAGTTTCTGATTGTTGCCATTGACTACATCACAAAATGGATAGAAGTTGAACCATTAGCCAGAATTGATGAGAGCAATACCCCCAGTTTTGTATGGAAATCAATCATCTTCAGAATTGGAGTTCCCATATTATTCGTTACTGACAGCGGCACATAATTTGACAACAGAGGCTTCTAAAGTTTTTGTGAAGAATGAAAGATACAGCTCAAGTTCACTTCAATGGCACACCCAAAATACAAAGGACTCGCAGAGGCCGCCAACAAATGCATACTTCAAGCCTTTAAAAAGAAGATAGATAAGGCAGTTGGAAATTGAGTCAAAGCGCTGTCTGGAATCCTATGATCCTAGCGCACCACTCACAAAAATTCCACTAGAGACACCCCATTCAACCTAGCATATGGAGCCAAAGCGGTCATCTCGATATAAGTCAGCATGCCAACCATCTGAGTGTAGCACTTCATTGTAGGTTTGAATTTGACCAAACTCCGAGTTGGACTCGACCTTATTCATGTTGAGAAAACTCTCTCAAGACACAAGTCATCAATCAACATCACATCGTCTAGCATTACAATAGAAAGGTCTAGCCTCAAAGATTCAGTATTAACGATCTCGTCCTTTGAAGAGCAATTTTTGACAGAGTGTAGCAAATTGGCCACTAACTGGAAAGGACCATACACGGTCATTAAAGACGTACATCCCAGTACTTATCAGCTATGAAGCTCTGATGGAAGAATCTTGTAGCATCCTTAGAATATTGAGGATCTTAAAAAATACTTCCAGTGATTACAAACTGTAAGATTCTTTTGTGATATAAATACTCTTTGATAATTTTATTATACTATGCTTTTGTAGTGCTTTATAAAACCTCGCAGATGCCCGAGGAACAACTGGAAAGACCTTGATATCCTTTAGAGTAAAACCAAGGCATGTCATCAACTCGATCGACTCTGAATCGAAAAACATTGGTATCATTTCGTAGTAAACCCAAGGCACGTCATCAACTCAGTTGACTCCGACTCAAAAGACGTTGGTATCCTTTTGGAGTAAAACCAAGGCACGTCATCAACTAGGTTGACTTTGACTTGAAAGATGCTAGTATCCATTCGAAGTAAGACTGAGGCATATCATTAACTAGGTCGACTCCAGCTCGAAAGACCTTGATACCTTTTCAAAGTAAAACCAATGCACATCATCAAATCGGCCGACTCCGACTCAAAAGACCTTGGTATCCTTCATAGTAAAACCAAGACACATCATCAACTCTGTCAACTCTAACTCGAAAGACATTGATATCTGTTCATAGTAAAACCAAGGCACGCTATCAACTCGATCGACTCTTACTTGAAACACCTTGGTATACTTTCAGAGTAAAACCAAGGCACATCATCAACTCGATCGGCTCTGACTCAAAAGAGCTTGGTATACTTTTGGAATAAAACTAAGGCATGAAGTCGACTCATCTCAATTACAAATCTCAAATCAAGTAAACTACAGATAAATATAAAAATGCAAGAAGAAAGGTACACATATCGAATGCACTTTTCATTCAAATATAAAAATATTTGCAATACAATATTTACATCACCAAAAATATAAAAAAAACAACAACAAAAAAGAAAAGATACATGAAGCTATCAAGGGGCCCGACTCGGAGCAAGTGTGGGGCTTGAAGTAGCTGAGACACTGGACATAGGGACAAGAGCTGAACATGGAGGGGAAGCAACAGTAGGAGCCGGCTGGGGCTTAGACCCAACCTCTTCATCCTTGTAATCTTCAGGGTGGCTAGCCTAACTATCTTGAACAGAGCCCTCACCAGTCCCTTGGGCCGACTTCTCACTCTCCTCATCTCCATTGTCGATGTCCAGCACTAGCCCTCCTCCCCTCCTCTCTATCTTCCGAAGAGCATCAATGCAATTGGCGACCTAGGGAGGATAATAGGACCATTGTGTATTAACCTTAAAATCGGGGAGGAGGTGCGACTTGAAGTAGTCTAGCTGGCCTTGTAAGCCGAGGCCACCTCCATCTTCTGGAGAGTACTATTGCGGTATTTCTCCACAACCTTAACTTAGTAAGCCTCAGACTCAAGATGGTTGAGGCAACCCTACAGTGGCTATACTTTAGCAAGAGATGACTCTCGTTGTATCTTGGCCTCTAGTTCTACTCGGACCACCTCCTTCCCTAGATTCTCATGAGCCTCCACCTCCTCCTTTAGCTAATCCTGAAGGATCTCAACATGTTAGAGAGCCAACCAAAACTGCTCGAAAGTTACACCACTTTCCTACCACTAGACCTCGGCCTAATCCCTTAGGTATTTCACCATGTCATCCCGTTCATGGAGCTCATGATCGATATGACCGATGTCCTCCTTGAGCTTGCTGATCATGGTTGACTTCTTGTTGTTGGATGCCTTAGGCCATTGATCATCTCCTCCCCCATCTCTATCTCTTGATGCCATTTTCCTTCACCCCTCCTCCAAGTCATTAGCTCGTCATCTTTAGCAGCAAACTTTAGCTCAGTAGCTTCTCAGGCCGTCTTCTTAGCTTTTAGCTTTTCCCAGAGTTTGAAGTAAACTTCTCGGACGTGCTCAAAGCACCCAAACAACTCCTACTCCACCAAGGCCCCTAAGAGCAAATAGCTCCTTATGGTCTGGTGAAGACCATAGTTGGTCATGGCTGTAAGGATCTCATCATCTTTGCGCAATGAAAATTAATCCACAACCCTAGCCTAGGCCATACGAGATTCCAAGATGAATGCCCTCTTGTCGAGACCTCAACGAAGAACGAATCGGTTCTCCTCAAACAGTTCCCTATTGTGTCTAGGGATGACTTTAGGCATCCCCATCATCAACTTCCTTAGCTCCCCCATGCGTCCTCCAGGATCTTATTGATGTGGTGGAGGAAAGTCCATCAATGCAGCCCTCCTAAACAAAAAGCACCTATACCGCTGCCAACTCTTTGGCAGTTGACTCTTTGGCAACTGACTCCTTGCCCTCTCGATGGGTTGACTTAGCTAGTTGAGGCTGAACTATCTCCTCCTTGGTCCAAGCCTAGTCATCCATAGGCTCAAGCACCATCTCACCCCTCTCAACTCGAGCAAGAGACTCCTCGTTGACCGTGTTTTCGTCAAAAGTTGTTTTTTCCATTGCTTTCAAACCTGTTACACCGTTTATCGATTACAAGTTCAAACTAAAAGAAAAGTTGATCATTTTATAAGATCTTATTACAATGAAAAATAAAGATTATAACTTTATCAAACAAAACGCAGCAGTAGTTTATCTTCCGCTGCTTTGTGTGGGATCTTAGCCTGTGCCGGGGATGTTAATATCCATGGACCACCGCGGATCAGACCCGATTGACAGTATAACTACGCTCTTGTTTCACAAAGAAAACAATTACGGAAACGACAATCACGACCAAGCGAGATTGTGGCTCTTCTCGAGATTAAAACCAAGATTAATTCGGAGGAAAGAAGGGGGAAAGAATCACAAACCTTTCGAAGGACTTTCTTTAGGAAAGTGTTCGCCAAGATCTGATGATTTTCCTCTGAAATTCGTGGTTAGCTGGATAATTTGACAGCATCTCGCCTTCAGATTTCAGATCCTCTTGAAAGAGGACTCTAGGCTTCTATTTATAGGCCTTTGGAGACATCCTTTTAGATAAGAATTGGTATTTAAACGTCATCTATAGACCGCTTAAACACATTTAGGGATAACCTCAAAACAGATAGGAAGGTCCTGAGATGAAAGAATCCTTAAAAATCATCGAAATCCGCGTTTTGGGAGGCTTAGGAGTCAAAAAGAGTCGTGGTGGCTCGGGACTCTGCGAGCCACCATTTGGTGGCTCACGCTTACGCAAGCCTCCGAGTGGTGTTTTGTTCATCTTTTTGATATTTTGGTGATTCGTGACCCCTCAAGTTTGCTTGTTTTGTGTACGGTTCATCGTTTCGCTGACTTGCATATTTTACTGATCCACTTCGTACACTTACTGGTGTTGGATAAATTCTCTTGACTTGAATAATAACGTTTATCGTCTTCTCGTTGTCTTGAACTGTGTTTGGGAAGTTATAGGCAATTTTTAACACCTACAGATACCCCCTCCAAAGTGTTTCAGTCTCGTTTCTTTTGTAGAAGAGCCTGAAATACTTTAGATGTGATAGGTCCTACCTTCAGTCGGTGTAAAAGGACCTGTAATTGGCTTCAGCTCTTGACTCCTTCAGTCTTCAATCTACTCAGTGTCTTGTTGAATAGATGAAGTTTTTTGCGGTTCTGCATTTATCGTCTGACCGCTATCAAAGTCTCGGATTGAAAGTCGTGTGTTGATTAATCTTATTGAGTAGATGTTGAGTTGACTATTTTTGTCTTGACAAGCATTAACCAAAAGCTACGCGTTGGAGCAGGGAGGACCAGTTTATACTCGTATACTCTTAGGAGTTTTGAGAATTAGTTTAGCCTCATATACCCATCGGAGGTCGTCGGGTTATCCTTAAGAATATTCCAAATGATATTCTTTAGAAACTTCCCGTCGAGGGTGGGAAACAGTTTAAACTCATATACCCATTGGAGTATGCATACGGGTGTTGAATACGTCAAAAAATACTCAAAGACGGATCAAAATATCTGTAAATTGGCAAAACAACTCGTCACGCATGCGAGCCAGTAAGTGGTGGCTCGCATGCGTGCGAGCTAGCAAATGGCGATTCGTACGTGGGCGAGCCAGCAAATGGTGGCTCGCATGCATGCGAGCCAGTAAATGATGGCTCGCATGCGTGCGATCTAGTAAACGCTGGCTCGGGTCTTCTTTGGGCGGTTTGATTCGGTTCAGTCCCACTTTGGGTTTGGTTCAAGGCTTATAAAATCCGATCTCTTCCTCTTCCTGTGTTTATTTCGACACTTCTTCTTCCGTTCGAAAACTGATCGCTTCCCTCCTCTTTTCTTTTTTTAAACCCTTCAACTTCTCTAAGTTTTCTTCATTCGATTCGGGAGCTAGAGCTTTATCTCGGGTCTGGAGGCTCCAATTTGGGGATTTAGGGTTTTTCGTTTGGATCTTGAAGAGCATTCGCGACGTGGGTTCGCCATCCCTGTTCTTGATCGGGTCTTAGGTATGCTTCAGTCCTCAGAACTTCAATTCGAGTCCATGTAACAATTGAACTTTGGTTTTAAGAGTATAGCCGAAACCCTAGCTTTTTGATTTGGGGGAAAACACCAAACCTGATTTCAGGTTCTTAAATGATGGCCGGGCATTTGGGGGTTTTAGTTTGGGTTTACATGCTTTGATATTTCAGTTGTGTGGCTAAAATTAAAACTTGATTTCGGGTTCTCGAATGATGGTCGAAAAAATTATGATTGGTTGAGAGTTGGCCGAAACTTGTTCTTGGTTTGATTCCGACTCTCAAACTTGAAGGAATTGTTGTCTGGTTGCCTACTTGAACCGCAATTCTTGGTTTTTTTTCTTGACCTTCAGACATATGCCCGAACCTTGCCTTTGTGTTGGTTCTGATCTTCTGGTTCTGGTCCTCGAGTTTGTCTTGGTTGAGAATGGGACTCGGGCTAATCAATCTGCGTTTAAAGGTTGAACCGAACCCTTTACTTGGTTGTTGAAACTCTCTATAACTCGTAGCATATATATATGCCACTTGACTTGTATATTAGGATGTTCAGTTATGTACACCCTTGGTTGAGATTTGTCATTATGGCCAAACCTTGTATGCACAAATTTGGGCTGAGCTTAGGCTTGCGCTCCTTAGGCTTTTAATCGCACACGAGAATCAAATTTGTAAGCGTGTCGAGCTATCTTGTTTGATCATGTGTATGAGAGGTTTAGTTTGTGTTGACCCTTTTGGTTTCAACAATTTGGTTTTGAACTTTCAATCGTGCGCGATAACCGAACTTTTTAGTCGTGCGCGATAACCGCCATATCGGGCTTTTAGTGTACACGATAGCCTGATTTGTAAGGACGTCGTGCTTTATTATTGGTCACGTAAATAGCTTTGGCCGAAATCCTAAAATTCTGGCTTAATTTGTTGCACGACCTGTTGTAGGTTGAAACTGAATCTGCACCAAGCCCATTACTTAAGTTTGATCAGAGCATAGTTTTTTTTTCTTTGCACTAATTTGATACTTCTCAATTTTTGTCGTAATTAACTTGTTAATTCTCTCTGCAGATATGTCGCCTAAGAGATCTCGCATTGTTCGAGGTCGCACAGGTATATCGTCACCGCCTCTTTCATTCATGAGTTAAATATTAAGACATCATATTGCATATTGCATCCCCACTTTGTTCTCCTTGGTGAGGCAATTGGGAAGAGTTGCCACCCTCCTTCGTGGGGGTGGACGCTTCACAAGTCGTATTTTGCTTGGTCAAGACATGACTGAATTAACTTGGGGCAATTTCCTGCTGTACTATACTCCGAAGGATAGGTATATTATCACGTTATTCGTGAGACAATATATCTCGTGCTTTGTGTGTATAGTGTGGCTTTTTAATCGTCTTGCTTAGTTAATCCATCGTGAATATGTACTTGGTATAATATCCTCGCTTTGCTCTCCTTTGTGAGGCAATTGAGAAGAGCCGCCACCTTCCTTTGTGAGGGTGAACGCTTCACAAGACGTGTTTTGCTTAGTCAAAACATGTTTTAAGGCAATATGGGGCGATCTCATGTTGTGTCATACCACGCAGACTCGGGTATACCATCGTGTTGTTCGCACGCCAATATGCTTTGTCGTTTGCGTGTGTGATATAATTGAGATTGTCTCACCATTTATAAGGCCGTGACTCTATCTCACAATTTGTGAGGCGAGTTCGACAGCTATACTACTTTAACATAGGCTCTTATGACTGTATCTAATAATTACCTATTGTTTTACCTCAGTTGAATTTCTCTCGAGGGAGTTTGGTGCCCATTCAGTGGAAGGCTACTGCAGTGAGGCTTATGCCTCTACTGATGAGCCAATCCCTATTCCGGTAGCTCCTTAGTTTGCTCCGGGTGTACTGGAAGAGCTTCCGCGGTTAATACGGAAGGGAGAGCACCATAGTTTAAGGCAACTTATCACGGATGCACCACTAATGAAGGACCCAAGTTCTACACATCCGTTGAGAAAGCCGGAATACTTGTTTAGGGATTCCATAGAAGATCCTGCCGCTCTATCTCTTGGAATAGAGAAATGGCTTCACCATGACGACGGTGGCCATTTATACCTTCCTCCGATTCCTCGTCACCGTTCGCTGGTCGAGCTTCGGTGTCAAACTGTTCCGTAGGAGATGCCATGGAGGTTAATAGAAGAACATGAGTGCATTCACTATGGTTATATTACTCATGGTGCAACTCCCGGCTCAAGTAATCGGAACCGGATAACGGGGTTACATTCGGGGATCACAGGATTGAATGACCCACCCAAAGGTAAGATCTTCACTATTGCTAACACTGTGAAGAATCGGCTCGCAGCTTTGGGTCGAGAAATGCCAGCCACTGGTCATCGATGTTATGGATGGGTACATTCATCAGACAGGCTATGGTGGACTCGTTTGAGCAACTACATCTTGGATCGGTTTGGTGAGGATTTGAAGGCTAGTGGCCTATATGCAGTTGTCCGCGCTACCACTTACGGACTAACCATTAGTGTCCCTCACTTTTTAGCGCTATTGGAACTCTAGAATCTCGATACCAATACGTTTTTGACCAAGCATGGAGAGTTAGGATTGGCGTTGCATGAAATGCACAAGGTCTCCGGTCTTCCAATGGGAATATGATTTATCAAGAATATTTTCCTTCTAACAAAGAGCTGCAGCAATTGAAGTCGCGGACGCCTAACCACTACAATACCTTCTGGGATCTCACCTGCCACTACCACATAGCTCTGGCGGGTGCTGATCCATTATCGAAGAAGCTACGGCCACAAATTAGTTTGAAGAAGTTTGCGGATTATCTATTCAAGAACACGAACAACGCTCTGGATGAAACAATTTGTGAGTTATCGTCGCTAACCACCTCTGAAGTGAATGAGCTGATCAAGAAGTCGAACGCTCAGTCTTATACCATAGCTGGTATTGAGGATGGCTTCACTGCTGGAACCAAGTTCCAGACATTCTTGTGGTAAGGAGTTAAACCAATCCGGCCTATGACCTTACTTGCCGAGTACCTAGCTATCTAGCTGAAAAAATGCGTAGTGCCATACCAATCTTCTGACGCACTTCCTCTAGAAGTTTTTTTTCCCGCGGTTCTACTTGCTCACTGGAAAAACCTATGTCTTCTTCCGGCAATGACCGCTGGTATTCACAGAGGGCTTCGCCAGATCGTGAACACATTCACTCAGAGGGGGAATTCACCGCCAGCTCAGATTCCTCTCACAAAGGTGGAACTTCCCTACACTTATTTAATGGCTTGGTTGGTGCTTCATTGCTCAGATATGATGTCGGCCCTAACTTTTGTGGATCCCTCTCTTCCTTTTCTTCAAATAATAGAGAATTACAAATGGAAGGGACGAGGTTTTGCAGAGGTCAGGAAGCAATTTCAGAATCACAAGTGCTAGGTCTTCCCTACTTGCTTCCCACGATTTTTAGGCCAATACGGCGACTCATTGATAGATGTAGAGAAGCCGAGCACGGGTCGGACTTTCCTTGATTTTGGCTGCTTCGATTGGCTGATTAATATTCGGCCGGGCTATGTGGTCTTCCGCGTACAGAACCATTGTTACATAGAACCCTACTTGCCATGTCGGTTCGTCCATCAGTTCGGCTATGATCAGATTTATATCGGGAACCCGAATCGATAGCTCCAGACTCATGGAGGTTTAGTAAATGGGACTCGAGCATGGCTTTGGAATATCACTGGTTGTACCGATGTCAAGTTCAATCTTCTCGGTGTCGAGCGTAAGTTGGAGCTGACTTTTCTACAGTGCCAGTGGCTCTTGGCGGCCAATGAACACGTACCAGTTCAATCGATCACCGAGTCAACCGATGAAGAAGCTTCTCGGGTTGTTACTCGAAGGGTCTATGAATCCGAGCTTGACAAGAGGAAGAGGGAACCAGTGGGTCCTTCTAGTCATACAATGCAGAGGGAGTCTACTCTTCCCTCTGATAAAGAAACTATGGAACCTTATGCTAGGGGTAGTGCGGAGATTGGAGGTGATGGTGAGGAAGAGGAGCTGGAAACAGGTGTGTCAGATCCCATCTCCTTAGAATTATTTGAATTATCAATTGCTGAAAGAACTCGCCGCTTTCGACTATCCAAACCTTCGCCTCCTCTAAAGAAGCCAAAGATGCAAGTCTTGTTCACTTATCCTAATAAGATGTCGGTTGAAATCCCAGGTGTAGCTTCTAAAGAGGAGAGAGAAGAGGCCAGCCTTATCCATCGGACACGGTCTTGTCCCGCAACTCAGGTCACTCCAGGGCACGAATTTTGTTCTAAATTTTCAAAGGAGAGGCCTGTCGATCCAGAGGGGGAGCGTCCGACAAAGCGCAGGGAGCAGGCCTCCAAGCGACGGGGCAACTCTGAGCCGGAACCGGCAAATCAAGGACGGACGGTTGAAAGGGGTGAGTACTTCTTCGTATAATTTCTTCCGATATATGTTGAGCTTTTGAACTTAAACAATTTCGCACTTCGTAGAATAAGATTTTGCAAGCGACTTTATCTTTGACGCTTCCTCCCCTGATATTGACTTCTCGGAACCAACTCCCGGAATCAGGCTCCAAGAGCCTGTAGATGCTGAAACTGATACTCCCGATAAGACTGGTGTAGGTCACCGTGTCGAGCCAGGCTTAACTGAACAGACCAAGAGTCCAAGTATACTTAAAACCAGTAGCACACCTTTCAGGTGGCGGGAACTGAGCGATGGAGAATTCGTATCCCCGCTAACTATTTCTATACTTCTTACTCTGTTAGAAAAGCTGCAAGAGGCAGATCGAAGTGATAGGGTGCAGGAGCCTAGCTTTACCGTTGAAGGTGAATCTTATTTGACTTTTGTTGTAAGTTTGGTGAGTCGAAACAATTTGTATCTTGACTCTTGAACCTTTTTGTAGAGGTCAAGGTGACGAGGGGGTTTTCCGAGACGCATCTTTTGAAGAGGACGGTGCAACCTTGTTCGAGCGGGAAATTGCGTTATTCTTCATTGATGATTCTGTTACAACTTTGACAACAACTTTATGCGTTTACAAAGAGATCCGGTCTTTTTATAAGATCCGGCTTACAACAAAATCAAAACAAAGAAATAAAGATTACAACTTTCCTTGAACAAATCACGAGTTTCCTGTTTTGCGGTCCCTCGCTTCGTGGGGTTCTTCGCCTGTGCCGGGGTTGAGTACCGTGGACCACCGTGCAATCTCGATCTGAACAGATCTACGTGGTATAACGGGTACTATCCCACCAAGGAGATAATAGCCGAGAGGGATCGTTTCACCAAGGAAACGCTCGCTCTAATCTCGGGATCTAAGAACCAAGCTTAGATCCGGAGTAGTATCACGTAGATCTGAGTTTCCAAGTCTTCAAGCCTTCGCAATCCGAGTTGAGGTCGCAATCCGGCAGAGTTTCGGCTCTTCAGAAGTTTCAGAAAAAGTCCTCCCAAATGAACGAGTGCCAGGCCTATTTATAGGCACTCAAAACTGTGCCTTTGGCACAAAACTGACGCCTAGCCACCTCTGGGTGGCTCGGCCATAGCCGAGCCACCTCAGGGTGGCTCGGCCTTGGCCGAGCCACCCTAGGGTGGCCCGGCCTTGGCCGAGCCACCTTAGGGTGGTTCGGTTCGGGCCGAGTTCCCCCAGGTGCGCTGGTTTCGTCGTTTTCCGGTGTTTCCGGTTCTCCGTGGTTCGGATTTGATTCGGTTTCTGGAATCGACTCACTGACTTGATTCCAAATATGGCAGTTAATCCGTTTCTGAGTTCGAGTCCGGGATTGGTCTTGACTCGATCGTTATATCACCGAGTTCGCTCTTGTTTAGATGACTCGGTGATTCCCCGAAACGTTGGTTCGATTCCACGCGCGTACGTGTTCCATTGTTCGTGTGCCTTGTCGCCTCGACCTTTCGTTGATTTGTTCAGGTCTTGATTCGATTCCCCGAATCTTCATTTGGCAGTAGCTCCGCTTCGGTGTTTGAGTTCAAGTCCGTTTTGTTGTTGGATGACTCGTTAACTTTCCGAACCGTTGGTTTGGTCCCGCACGCGAACGTATTCCGTTGCTTGCGTGCCTCGTCGCTTCGTCGCTCGAATGTCCGTTGTTTTGTCGAATCATCGTGCTGAGCTAAGCTAAGGTACCTATAGGCAATTTTATACGCCTACAGATACCCCCTCCAAAGTGTTTCAGTCTCGTTCTTTTATAGAAGAGTCTGGAATACTTTGGATGTGATCGTCCCAACCTTGAGTCGGTATAACGGGACCTTGGAATGGCTTCTGTTCTGGCTTCCTTCAATTCCACCAGGTCATTCAGTGCTTTGTAGAACGCCTGTGAGGATTTCGGTGCTGCATTTATTGCCTGACCGTCGTCGGAATTTGAACTTGAAGTCGATTCCTAGTTTTCCAATCATTAGCTTTTGTCGGTTGGTTCAACGTGCAACTTTCGTTCGATTGTCGGCGTCGAGTCTTCTTTTGAGACGCGTTGTCCGGCGTCGTGTTATTGAGTTATCCTTAAGAATATTTTTAGAAGAATATTCTCCAGGAACTTCTCAATAAAAATAGGGAATAGTTTATACTCGTATACCTTATTGGAGTATTTCCGTGCCCAAAATGAGCTGAACCGGCTTGAAAATGAGCCAAAAAAGGCAGTATTTGGGCTCAAAATCTTTCCAACCCTTCCAAATATGTGAGAGAGGGATTAAACAGGTGAGGAACTGAACCGTAGGTTGATCTGAAGTCATTTCGCCGCTTAATCCAGCTCCAATTTGAATTCTGGTTCGAATTTGGTTCAAACTGGTTCGAAATTGGTTCAAACTGGTCCAATCTGGTCCATTCAGACTCAATTTGGCTCATTCTGGCTTAGTCTGATCCACTCTGGCTTGGTCTGGTCCAGCCAGGTTCAATCTGGCTCAATTTGGCTTATTCAGGCTCAATTTGGGCTCATTCTGGCTAGGTCTGGTCCACTCTGGCTTGGTCTGGTCCAGCCTGGTCTGGTCTGGTTCAACCAGATCTGGTTCAAGGCTATAAAAGAGGCTTTTTTCTCTTTTTTTTCTTTTCTTTTCTTCCTCTTCTCTAGGGCCGGCCCCCCCTTGTCCTCTTTTTGATTTTTTTCTTCTCTCGAGCGTCTTTTCTCCTCGAAACTTTGATAGTTGTCCTGGATCTAGGCTTCCTTTTGATCTTGGACTGAAAAATCCATCAAAAATCCAATTTTTTAGAATTTCTTTCAGGCCCCTCGAGCGTGTGCTGAGAGTTTCCCAAAAGGTCTCATTTTTGTTGGATCTCTAGCCTTTCTTCAGGTAAATCTCCCACAATTACGATCATTTTTATGCTCAATTTAATTTATGCATTTGTGGGATCATATATGAGGGTCGAGGGTGTGATTTGAAGCCTCGATTTAATCTTTTAGGGGTGTAGATCTGATAAAAAGGTGATCTTTTTTCTAGATCTGACTTCTTTTGATTTATTTTGCAGCTCGTCATGCCGCGTTCTTCGAGAGGTCGTTCCCCTGCCATGTCAGCTGATGGTGCGCCGCCTTCCTACGCTGGTGAGCTATTTTTGGCAATATTTGGAAAGTTACAAATTAGTCCTTTTTTCTTAAAAATTTGTAAATTGGTCCTTTTTACCCCACGTTGTTCTCCTTGGCGAGGCAATCGGGAAGAGCCTTGATTCTCCTTGGTGAGGATCGACGCTTTGGCATTTTTTTGGAATTTTGCAAATTAACCCTTTTTTTCTGAGAATTTGCGAATTGGTCCCTGTTTACCCCCACGTTGTTCTCCTTGGCGAGGCAATCGGGAAGAGCCTTGATTCTCGTTGGTGAGGATCGACGCTTCAAAGATATGTTTTGCTTGGTCAAAACCATATCTCAAAATTAAAGGGGGTGATTTGACGCTACATTGCGCTTTATAAGGCAGGGATATGTTGTTGACATACCCTGTGTTGTAATTGCACAATGTGGCCAAATCGTCTCACCCTTTATAAGGCAATGACTCTATCTTAACTATTTGTAAGATGAGTTCAATTTCCTTTTATAACCGAGACTAACCCGTGTTTAATTGTCTATTCTGCAGTGGGGTACCCTTCTGGATCGTTCTCAGCCCACGCAGTCTATGGGCGTCGTGGCGATCATTATTCGACTTCTGACAATCCTTCCCCTATTCCAGCTATTCCTCAGTTTGCTTCGGGCACGTCGGCTGAGGTTGCACAGGTGGTGAGGGAGGGTGGTCATCGAGCTATTCGCCAGCTGATCACAGATGCTCCTTTTGTGAAGGACGCCAGCTCTACCCAACCTCTCCGGAAGAGCGATTTCCTATTTGGTGATTCTGTTGATGACCCAGAAGCCGTGTTCATTGACGCTGAGCAGTGGCTTCACAAGACCAGCGGTGGCTTCATATACTTGCCGGAAATTCCTCGACATCGCTCGTTGACTGAGCTCAGGTGTCAGGCCGTGACGCGCGAGATGTCGTGGCGTTTGACAGTGGATCACGAGAGCGTCCATTGCGGCTATATCACCCATCAGGCAGCTCCTGGTTCAAGCAGGAGTCACATCACCGGATTGCATCCCGGAGTGTTGGGACTGGATGCACCACCACGTAACGAGTTTCTCGCCACTGCTTCGACTTTGAGGAATCGCCTCGCTGCCCTAGGACGGGAGATGCCTGCGACTCGTCACAGGATTTATGGTTGGGTCCATTCTTCGGACAAGTCTTGGTGGAGTCGCATGACGACATACGTCTTGAGCCGCTGGGGCGAGGAGTTGCACGCTTGCGGTTTGTATACCGCCGTTCGTGCCACCATGTATGGCCTGCCTGTCAGTTTGAGACATTTCTGTGCTTTGTTCGAGTTATATAATCCAGACTCGAACACTTTTCTGACCCGTCAGGGGGAGTTGGGCTTGGCTCTTCATGAGATGCATAGGATTTCTGGCTTGACCATGGGGCAGATGTTATACCAGGAGTATTTCCCTTCCAGTCATGAGTTGAGTCAGCTGAAGGATCGCATGCCCGACCGTTACGAAACTCTATGGGATCTCACTTGCCATTACCATATCGCTTTGGCGCAGTCTGAGCCTTTAGCCAAGAGGACGAAGGCCTCTGTGAGTCTGAAGCAGTTCGCGAACTATTTGTTCAAGAACTTGGAGAGCAGCTCTGGCGAGGATATTTGTGAGTTGGCCCCACTCATTCCTTCAGAGGTGAACCATCTACTGAAGAAGATTGATGCTCATTCCTATACCACCAGCAGTCCTGAGGGTGGCTTTCCTGTGAAGACCAAGTTCAGATCTTTCTTATGGCATGCGACCACACCGATTCAGCCAATGACTCTTCTTGCCGGTTTTCTTGCTATCTGGTTGAAGAAGTGCGTGGTTCCATACCAGTCTGGGGACGCCTTGCCCTTGGAGGTACTCTTCCCAGCAGTTCAGCTCGCATACAAGAAGGAACTCTCACTTCTTCCGGTGATGGTGGCTAACATTCACCGAGGACTTCGACAGCTTTCTAGTGCGTTCACACGGAAGGAGACCGATTTGCCAGGTCAGATTCCCACGCTTAAGGTAGAGCTTCCGTACGCTTATTTGATGGCCTGGTTCGTCCTTCACCGTCCGGACATGATGTCGGTGCCGAACGCCACAGATCACTCTGTTCCCCTGCTGCAGTTGCTTGAAAATGGTAGGTGGGAAGGCCGCGGGTTTTCTGATGTCCGACAGCAGCTGCAGGTCCACAAGTGTTGGGCATTCTCCACTTGTTTTCCGCAGTTCTCCGGCCGATATGGCGAGTGCTTGACAGACGATGAGAGGCCGAGAGAGAATCGGACCCACTTAGACATTGGCTGCTTTAATTGGCTGGTGAACATCAGGCCCGGCTATCTGACTTTCCGGGTGAGGAATGAGTGCTTCATAGAGCCATATCTACCCTGCCGATTTGCTCGCCAGTTTGGCTACGATCAGCTCTACATCGGGAATCCTCGTCAGCAGCTTCGGACCCACAGTGGTTTGGTGGACGGTCTTCGTGCATGGTTGTGGACCGTGACTGGCTGTACCGGCGCCAAGTTCAGCCTTCCGAGTATTGATCGGCAATTGAGTCTCACCTTCTTGAGCTGCAAGTGGTTATTAGCAGCCAACAAGACTATCCCTGTGAAGCCGATTGCGGAGCTAGAGGCTGAGGAAGCTTCTCGGGTTGACTCGCGTAGGATTCGGGAGAAAGCTCGATCACAGAGGACACGGAATAAGACTCGCCGAATTGATGAAGATGGCCATAGGTCATTCCATTCCACAGACGAGGCTTCCGGCGGAGATCCCGAAGATTGTGATGACTCTTCTGAGCGAGGTTTGCTATTCATATTTTCCTTCTATTTTCTAGAAGTATTGAAACTGACTTATAGTTCAATGTTTCAGGGACTACAGCTGATCATGATGAAGAATTCTATCCTCCTCCTCGGGCGAGACCTTTGATCCCCATTGCAAGGCGGAAGAGGTTAGTCCGTAAGCTGCCTGCAGCTTCCTGAGCTTCCGATACGGACCTAGCTGGTGATGATCCTGCCAGTGATGGAGGTAACATTTATCCTGAGAACTATTCCTCTGGTTACTCAGCGCATTGACTTATACTTCTCCCTCTCTATATAGGAGTACGTGAGGAGCATGAGATGAGTCCTGATCCAATCCCCGTATCTCCCGATGAGTCTGATCCGCTACCCCCTGTAGAGAGGCCTACAGGGGTTGCTGACATTGGAGAGGAGGGCAATGTAGGACCCGATTCCGTGAATCAAGGTACATCTAACACTGACAACGTATTTCTTTAGATGATACACCGAATGAATTTGTGTACCCTCTAACTGTCTTCTACCTCTTGCTTCTTCAGATAATTTGCAGGAGGCGAATCCTGGAAATGAAGAGGCCGATGCACCCGTGAGAGGTAACTCATTTCCATCAGTTGTAGTCTCTTCACTTTTCTTTGGCACTGATATCCTTTTATGTCAGATTTCTCCATCGATGACTTCGACGAGGGAAACTTGTTTGCGGACACTCCTATGATGCGCTACATATATAGCTCACCTCAGATTGAGGACCAGCTACCTGGAGACATGTTTTCTGAGCCCGTCTTCGCTGAAAACCCTGAGGACGGTTCCTTTGAAGGTATGTGCTTCTTTCTGAGTTAATTATAGGACTAGCCAATCTTGACTAATGCAACTATAATGTAATGCCTCTGCGAATTCCGTTTTGAATCTGGCAGGAGCTTTTGTTGAGAAAGACCCTGTTGAGCCGGCTGTGAGACTAACTATACCAGTTGATGCACCTACAGCCGTTACACCTCCACTACCCCCAGCGGCTCAAGGAGAAGAAGGTATAAGTTAACTCATTGAAGAGTGTTATTCCTTTTTCTTATCAAGACTTTTCACGGACTTCTCCCTCTTTTTTGTATAGGGCGTTCTTCTCGTCTTCATGTCTTAGTGAAGGAGTTGTTATCCGACGACGATCCCGACAAGATCGTTATCTGTCTAGAAGTTCGCTCCTTCTTCTCCTTTGTGAAGGCTATGATTGGCAAGCTTTTCCACAGTGGACTTTCCCTTCACCAGTTCAAACCTTTCCTTGATTCCAGAATCAATTTAATAAGGGAGGCAGGATACCTAGATTTGGCGAAGGCCATAGTTGACGATCTCGACTGCTTAGAGGGTGAGCTTCAGATGTTTCGTGAGCTTCGGGATACCGGTGCTTCTTCCTTCATTGCTGCTGAGCTGGATACTCGTTTACAGTCATTGCGCGAGACTCAGCTTCTTGCTGATTTTGAGGTTCAGGTGCAGCGAGACCGAGTAGCTCGAGTTGAGACCGGCCTTGCTACCAGGTTATCTTCACTTGCCGAGCTCCGCTCTTCTATTACTTCTTGTGGGACCAAGATAGATCAGCTTAGAAAAGAACTCCGCGAAGAAGAGGAGACTTTTGGTATTCTTCAGATGACAGAAGCACAGGACCAGCAGACCTGTACGGCTTTGTCCGAAGAGTTGAAGTCCTTGAAGCAGAAGCTATCCGAGACAGAAGAGACTGCTGCGAAGACTTCGGCCGCCACTGAGGAGTCCATTAGGGCTGAGCTTAGCCAAGCTTATGATGATAAGCTGTCTAAGTTCAGTCAGCAGATTTTTAGCCACGGGCTTGATGTCTGATTTTGTCTGCTGTGTACTTTGACTTTTGACTCTTTTAGTGAATCTCCTTTTTTTTATCTTTATTATGATTCGTCATTCCGTTTGAAATGATTGACCACAATACTCATAGGATTTTTGGCAAACCCTCAGCCATCAACGGGTTTGATATGCCTTTACCGACTACCGTTTGAGTCGGGCTAGCATGCGATTTGTTTAAATCCGCTCGCATGTAACGTTGTGCTCAGAGATTGAATTCTCTGAGACTTTGTGCTATGATGTTGAATACATAGACTTCGCCATTATTACGGGAATAGGCTACCCGGCGACACGTGTGAGGTGTTGGCTTTAGGATTTTTGGCCAACCCCCAGCCTCTAACGGATTTGATTAGCCTTTACCGACTACCGTTTGAGTCGGGCTAGCGTGCGGATTGTCTAAATCCGTTCCGCACGTGACGTTAAGCTAAAAGAGTTAACTCTTTTAGTGCTACGATGTTGAATGCGTAGACTTCGTCTTTCTCCTGTGAAAAGACTAAACAGCAACGTGTATGAGACGTTGACTTAGGATTTTTGGCAAACCCTCAGCCTTCAACGGATTTGGTGTGCTCTTACCGATTACCGTTTGAGTCGGGCTTACATGCGGATTGTTTTAATCCGTTCTGCATGTGACGTTGCGCTAAAGGAATGAACTCCCTTAGACTTTGTGCTACAACTTTGAATGTGTAGGCTTTGCCATTATTATGGAAATAGGCTACCCAGCAACGTGTATTAGACGTTGGCTTATCCCTACTTAGGCTTCGGGATAAAAGACCCCAGAGTCAGACTCTGGTATCTTTTTCTACGGATAAAGACCAAACCGGCGATGCGTGTTAGGCGTCGACATATCCTTTCTTAGGATTCAGGATGAAATTCCCCATGCGTGTGAGGCATGGATTTCGGTGTTATTAATAACAACCTGCCACAATGTTGAATATGCGGACGGGTGTTCTTTTTTAACGGTTAAGAACTAACCGGCCGCGCGTGTTAGGCGCGGACTTATCCTTACTTAGGTTTCAGGATAAAATACCCCAGAATCGAACTCTGGTGTCTTTTTCAATCGGAAAAAGACTAAACCGGCAGCGCGTGTTAGGCGCAGACTTATCCCTGCTTAGGTTTCGGGATAAAATACCTAGGATGAATCCTAAATTGGTAAACTTTGGAAAAAGAGTTGGTGTGGGGAAGGAAGAATTTTATATTCTATTCCCCGAACAAGGAAGGAAGAATTTTACATTCTATTCCTTGATTCTGGAAAGGAAGAATTTTATATTCTATTTCCAGTGCAAGAAGGAAACTAGAAGTGGGATCTCCACTCCGAGAATCTGGAAGATACTGACAAACTTTCCTTTTATAGGATTGGTTATCAGATCGAAAGATGAGTTCTTCGTTTATCGAAGAGAAATTTCAACTTCAGTTACAACCATAAAAAGGTTGAACCCAAGAGAAAAGAAATGGAGTTCTTTCGTTCATCGAAAGGGGACTCCGAACTGAGAGTGAACCTTTTTGGTGGACCCACTGTCAATTGAAATTGATCAGTGAGGGATTTTGGTGGTAAAAATAAAATTGGGTTATCCTCTAGAATATTAAGTGTAATATTCTTTAAGGAACTTCCCGATAAATGAGTTGTCCTGAACGTACTAGGGATAGTACTTTTTCAAAAACTTCCCATTTATTGGCATTAATTGCCTGTTACCCTCTAAAGAAATTAAGCGATAAGCACCGTTTGAATAGACTGTGTCTATTACAAACGGTCCTTCCCACTTAGGTTCGAATTTACCTTTCTTCTTAGAGGTGAGGATTATCGGTCGGCGCGCAGCGAGGACCAAGTCTCCTTCTTTGAAGCTTCTTTGACGAACCCTTTTGTCAAAAGCCCTGGATATCCTAGCCTGGTAGAACTCGATGTGTTGTTGAGCTTCCAAGCGCTTTTCGTCCAGCCTTTCGAGTTCTTCGAGACGCTTCTGATGTTGCTCTTCGGCTATCATCTCTGTTGCGAGAGCAATCCGAAGGGAGGGAATTTGAATCTCCAACGGTAGCACAGCTTCGCATCCGTAGACCAACGAATATGGAGTAGCTCCCGTAGGTGTGCGTATGGTAGTACGATAAGCCCAGAGTGCTTCGCCGAGTTTATCGTCCTAATCTCGCTTGTTGGTTTTCACAAGTTTTGATAAGATCTTGATGATCGTCTTGTTGAAAGCCTCAGCTAATCCGTTAGCGGCAGGGTAATAAGGTGTTGACGAAACATCTTGGATCTTGAACTTGTCACAGAACCGGATGAAGGCGTTGCTTATGAATTGCGGACCGTTGTCATGAATGATCCTCCTCGGCACGCCGTGTCGGTATATAGCGTGATGCTTGATGAAGTTGATGACGTTGTTCGTCTTTACTTCTTTAAGCGGAATGGCTTCAGCCCACTTTGAAAAGTAGTCGGTGATAGCGAGGATGAATCGATCACCTTTGACTGAAGGCGGGAAGATAGGACCGACAATGTCCATACCCCATGTCTCGAATGGCCAGGACGTGGTTGACGTGTGTAACCGCTCCGGTGGCTGGTGCATATAGTTTGCATGTACTTGACAAGCGTGACATTCTCGAGCGTACTCAATCGCGTCACGAACCATTGTTGGCCAGAAATATCCCATTCTTCTGATTCGATCATACAGCTTGGGACCAGGCTGATGCGCACCGCATTCTCCTTCATGTGCTTCCTTAAGAACTTCTTTTGCTTCTTCATTCGAAAGGCATCGGAGAAGCAAGTCATCGTACCCCCGGCGATACAGCGTACGGGTCTCGGTATTGTAAAAGAACCGTGGTGCTCTTCGGCGGATAGATTCTTTTTCTTTTACATCCTCTGGTAGAATGCCATATTGGACGTAGTCAATAATGGGAAAGCGCCAATCTCGGGACTCGGACCCGATTTGGGTTGAGTTCACCTCTTTGGCGTTTACGTTTCTATCTTCCTCCTCTTCAATATCCATATCGTATATGGGTACGCAGAGTTAGTGTGATCTTACTGTGACTAGCAGTTCAGTTTCGGGCGGTTGTGCGAGTGATACTGCTAGTGCTGCCAGTGCATCTGCATAAGCGTTCTGAAGACGCGGGATATACTCAATGTAAAATTCTTCAAAAGAATCTGCCACTCTGATGGCCTCCTGGTGGTATGGGATCAGATCTGGGTTTCTGACTTCATATTCCCCACGAACTTGGTTGACAATTAGTTGAGAATCCCCAAAGGCTTCGAGATATTCGACCCCTAGCTCTTTGGCGAAACTGAGTCCTATGAGGAGTGCGTTATACTCGGCTACGTTGTTAGAGCATGGACTCGTCAGCGAATAAGCTCGAGGCATCACGTGCTTCCCTGGGGAAACTAAGACAACTCCAACTCCAGAAGTGACCTTAGGGCATCCCGGGGTTACTGCTTTATTGACTGCTCTCGAGGCACCATCAAAATATAACTGCCATACTTGTTGGTGTGACGTGGTATTAACCTCGTGGGTTTCATCTGGCAAGTCATCGTATACCTCAACTGTATCTGCTGTCGGGCTTTCCGCCAAAAGATCACAGATCGCCTGTCCTTTGACCGACTTCTGCTGTTTGAAGTGCAGATCATACTGGGACAAGAGAAGGGCCCACTTTGCTAACCGCCAATTCATCGAACCTGGTTGAGTCATGAACACTCGTACCGGATTAACATTGGCAATAACATAAATCGTCTGGCCAACTAAGTAATGTCGCATCTTCTGCACCGCAAACACCAATGCAAGACATTCTTTCTCGATCATCGGGTATCGAGACTCGGCGCCTATCAAGGTCCGACTTAGATAATAAACTGCCTGTTCGTGACCATTATCATCGTCTTGTGCTAATAGAGCACTTATCGAATGGTTCATCACCTTGATATAAATCAAGAACGGTTTACCTGATTTTGGTGCAACAAGAACAGGTGGATTCATTAGATATGCCTTGATATCTTCGAATGCCTTCTGGCAAGCATCGTCCCAAATAAACGATACGCCTTTCTTGTTTAGCTTCAAAAATGGTTGGCACTTCCCAGAAAGATTTGAAATGAATCTCCGGATATACGCCAAACGCCCTTGCAATCCTCTGAGTTCCCTTAGATTCTTCGGGGGTTGCAATTCATTTATCGCCTTTACCTTGTCTGGGTCGATATGTATACCCTTAGTGGTAACGACGAATCC
>BQKN01065591.1:459084-470360 GCA_022839385.1 Asparagus kiusianus | reverse complement strand
AGCCGAGCCACCTCAGGGTGGCTCGGCCTTGGCCGAGCCACCTTAGGGTGGTTCGGTTCGGGCCGAGTTCCCCCAGGTGCGCTGGTTTCGTCGTTTTCCGGTGTTTCCGGTTCTCCGTGGTTCGGATTTGATTCGGTTTCTGGATTCGACTCACTGACTTGATTCCAAATATGGCAGTTAATCCGTTTCTGAGTTCGAGTCCGGGATTGGTCTTGACTCGATCGTTATATCACCGAGTTCGCTCTTGTTTAGATGACTCGGTGATTCCCCGAAACGTTGGTTCGATTCCACGCGCGTACGTGTTCCATTGTTCGTGTGCCTTGTCGCCTCGACCTTTCGTTGATTTGTTCAGGTCTTGATTCGATTCCCCGAATCTTCATTTGGCAGTAGCTCCGCTTCGGTGTTTGAGTTCAAGTCCGTTTTGTTGTTGGACGACTCGTTAACTTTCCGAACCGTTGGTTTGGTCCCGCACGCGAACGTATTCCGTTGCTTGCATGCCTCGTCGCTTCGTCGCTCGAATGTCCGTTGTTTTGTCGAATCATCGTGCTGAGCTAAGCTAAGGTACCTATAGGCAATTTTATACGCCTACAAACCTCACTTGATCCGGTATCAGCCTTTGAGGGTATGCTGCTCGATGATATGTTGCTTGAACAAGCCCAATACGAGGCCGCCGATCTAATAATCACAGCCGATTCGCCTGCAAGTATGGTTCTTATTCCCATATTTCACTTATTTACTTATGATCTTTGATTTAATCATCGGAGGGTTCTAATCGTAGGACCAGTCATTAAAATTGATACAACTATTTCTAACGGAAAGTCTAGTGAATCTGAGGGTCTTGATTTCTTGCTTTTGGTAGGGGCTGTTATTGACGCTCGGTCATCAGGCTTTCAGCAACAACTCCCGGCTTCCTTGGGAATGCCAACTACCGTTCCTGCTATAACTATTAGCGGGAGTTCGACTGAATAGGCCGTGAGACCAACTGAAGAAGTTGATGCTTCAACGACTGCTACACCCGTAATGCTTCCTGCGACACATGAAGTTGAGCGACTTGAAACGGGTGTGGTACGTTCGGTTGGAGAAAGCTCTTCGGGGACTGGTAAATCTTACGCTATATTTTCTTCTTTTATCTTTCTGACTTATAATTACTGGATATTCATGATCTTGCGCTCACTTTTTTCTTAGATTATCGTCTCAACTGCGTGAGGCCGTTGATGCTTTATTATCTGACGACGACCCAGATAAGCTCCTCCTCTGCTTGTAAGTCGGTAACTTCTTTAATTTTGTAGAGTCGCTAATTGACAAACTCCTGGAGAAGAGGATCCCTTTCAACCACTTCCGACCGGTCCTTGAGCGCAAAATAGCTTTAATAAAGGACACTGGCTCTCTCAACATAGCTGAGGCTTTGATTGACGATGTAAATCAATTGGAACGTGATTTTGAGAAACTACAAGAACTCCAATCCGTTGGTGCTTCTGGCTATGTTGTTGCGCGAATGGAGACTTGTCTGCAAACCTGGTGTGAAGCTCGAGCATCCGTTGGGCTTGGGATTCAGGCGCAGAGGAAACATGTCGACCAAGCGGAGGAAGTTCTTTCCGAAAGATTAGCTCATTTACACGAAATCGACTCGTCGTTAGCCTCTGTTGGTGACGAAATAGCGGAGCTTGAACAAAAACTGGGGGAGACAAAACAACGAAGAGCTATTTTGGAGGTGACCAAGGCCGGGGAGGAGCATAGCAAAGCCGTGATGTCCAGTAAAGTGGCGCTCTCAAGGGAAAGGCTAGCCAAAATGGAGGAAGAAGCTTCCCAACTCCTATCTGCTTCTGAGGACTCTTTCAAGACAGAGCTGCAGCGTGAGCTTGAACGTACTTATGCTGAAGAGTTAATCAAATTAGAGCAACAAATTGTTAGTCATAAGTTCAATGTAAAATGACTGTAGCTGTTGTATCTGAATACTTGTTTTTGTTAATGATATGCGTATTTTGTTCAGTCTACTTTAATTCTTATTATGATTTCTCGTTTTGTTTAGAATAATCAACCATAATACTTATAGGATTTTTGGCAAATCCTCAGCTATCAACGGATTTGACATGCCTTTACTGATTACCGTTTGAATCGGGCTAGCCTGTGAATTATCTAGATCGTTTCACAAGTAACGTTGTGCTAAAGGAATGAACTCCTTTAGACTCAATGAATTTGAATACATAGACTTTGTCTTTCTTACGGTATAAGACTAACCGGTAGCGTGTATTAGGCGCCGACTTATCTCTGCTTAGGATTCGAGATAAAATTCCCCATGCGTGTAAGGTATGGATTATGGAGTTATTAGAATGTAGTGTCTTTTTATGAGGCAAAGACGAACAAGATACTGAAGAGGATGAATTTTATATTCTGTCTTCAGTCCTTCTTTTGAGGGAGAAGTGAACCCGATACCGAAGAGGAAGAATTTTATATTCTATCATTGGTTGCAGAAGAAACTTAAAGTGGGATCTCCACTTCAAGAATCTATGAAATAAAACTAAGAATGAGATCTCCACCCTGAGAATTGAGAGGATTCAGTTAGCCCTAACTTTTATAGGATTGATTATCTGATCTGGAAGTAAGTCTTCTTGTTTATCAAGATGAAATTCGGACTCCAGCCCTAACTTTTATAGGTTTGGCTGAAGGGAAAGGAGTGAAATATTTTCATTTATCGAAAAGAAACCCGATCCTGGCCATAGTCATTTGACAGTTTTGACCAAAAGGGATATTGAGGCGACCCTGACTTTTATAGGTTTGGTCGTTCGAGCAGAGTGAAATCCTTCGTTTATCGAAAGGGAAAACAACTTGAAAGTGGGTCTCTCGTTCATGGAAGGAATCGAGAGGAGATTTGGTTGTGGTCCTAACTATAAAAAGGTTTGACCGAATGAAAGTGGGAGTGTGGACACAAATCATAGTTGAAGTTTGACCAGACTCAGCCCAAGGAACTTTGCTAGGCTCGCCGTGAACTGACTTGATAGTGAGAGACGGTGAGAACTCTTTTGTGAGGAAAGATTGATCCTAAAGAGTGATCAAATCACGTCTCAACAAGAGAGTGCTTAGAAGATTACAACAGGAGTTCTCTATGACCAGGCAAGAACTGTTTAGATGACGGTTCCTTATTTAGAACAATCGATCGATTTCTGGTTATCCTTAAGAATATCATATATGGTATTCTCCAGGAACTTCCCGTTTAATAATCTGTTCTGAGCGTACTAAGGGTAGTACTTCTTCAGGAACTTACCATTTATTGGCATCATGACCTTATCACCGTCTTTAGTGATTAGGCGATATGCTCCATTTGAGTAGACTGTCTCTATCACAAACGGTCCTTCCCATTTGGGTTGGAATTTACCTTTTATTTTGGAATTGAGTATCATAGGACACCGGACGGTGAGAACCAGGTCTCCTTCCTTAAAGCTTTGTTGCTTGACTTTCTTATCGAAAGCACGAGATATTCTGGCTTGATAAAACTCAATTTGTTGTTGAGCCTGCAGGCACTTTTCGTATAACATCTCAAGTCCTTCGAGACGTTTTTGGTATTGTTCTTCCGTCGTCATCCCTGTTGTGAGAGCGTTACAAAGGGATGAAATCTAAATTTCCAAAGGAAGAACAGCCTCACATCCATATCCTAGTGAATACGAAGGGGCCCCGGTAGGCATACGGACCGTGGTACGATAGGTCCAAAGGGATTCGCCGAGTTTGTCATCCCAGTCTCGCTTGTTAGTTTTCATGAGTTTTGACAAAATCTTTATGATTGTCTTGTTGAACGCATCAGCTAATCCGTTTGCCGTAGGATTATATGCTGTAGAAGAGATGTCTTCAATCCTGAATTTTTCGTAGAATTTAATGAAAGCGTTGCTCACGAACTGAGGACCGTTGTCGTGTATAATTCGTCTTGGAATGCCATATCGATAGATGATATGGTGTTTGATAAATTTGATGACATCGCTTGTCTTTACTTCTTTGAGTAGGATTGCTTCGGCCCATTTCGAAAAATAATCGGTGACCGCCAAAATGAAGCGGTCACCTTTAACTGATGGTGGGAAGATAGGACCGACGATGTCCATTCCCCAAGTCTCAAATGGCCATGAAGTAGCCTAGGGGTGAAGGTGTTCCTGGGGTTGGTGCATGTAATTTGCGTGTGTTTGACACGCATGGCACCGTCGAGCGTAGTCAACTGCGTCTTTGACCATGGTTGGCCAATAATATCCCATTCTTCTGAGTTGATCACAGAGTTTGAGACCGGGTTGATGTACACCGCATATTCCGTCGTGAGATTCTTTGAGAGCCTCTTCTACCTCCCTGGTTAAGAGGCATCGGAGTAATAACCCATCGTATGCATGACGATATAATGTATGGGTTGTTGAATTGTAATAAAATCTCGGAGCTCTTCTTCGAACCGAGTCCCTTTCTTTTACGTCCTGTGGCAAAATACCATGCACCACGTAGTCAATTATAGGAAATCTCTAGTCTTGGGGCTCGAGATCGGTCCTAGATGTATATGCTTCCTTAACGTTAATGGCGCAATCCGGCACAAACAATTGGTGGGTTCTGACAGTAATGGATTGTTCAGAGTCAGGAGGTTGTGCCAAAGATACCGATAACGTTGCTAGCACATCTGCGTATGCATTCTGAAGGCGCAGAATGTACTCAATGAAGAATTGTTCGAACGAATTTTCCATTTCGATCGCCGCCTTGTGGTAGGGTACTAAGTCTTGATTCCTGATTTCGTATTCTCCCTGGATTTGGTTGACTATTAGTTGAGAATCGCCAAAAGACTCAAGATATTCGACCCCCAGCTCTTTGGCGAAACTAAGTCCAATAAGCAGTGCATTATATTCGGCAACATTATTCGAACACTTTCCTATCAATGAGTAGGCTTGGGGTATCACATATTTTTCCGGAGAAACTAGGACAACTCCAACTCCTGCGGAGATTCTAGAATTACCGGGAGCGCTTGCTGTATTGGTCGCTCGGGAATCTCCATCGAAATATAGCTGCCATACCTATTGATGACACATATTATTGACTTCGTGAGCTTCATCGGGCAAGTTATCATACAACTCAGCTGTATCCGCTATGGGGTTAGCCGCTAGAAGATCACAAATTGCTTGTCCTTTGACCGACTTCTGTTGTTTGAAGTGCATATTGTATTGAGATAGGAGTAGGACCCACTTTGCTAGTCTCCAGTTCATAGAGGTTGGTTGTGTCATGAATACTCGGACCGGATTAACATTGCAAATAACGTAAATCGTTTGCCTTACTAAGTAATGCCGCATCTTTTGGATAGTGAATACTAAAGTGAGGCATTCTTTCTCAATCATTGGATACCGAGACTCAGCACCAACCAAAGTTCGACTCAAGTAATAAATGGCCTGTTCATGACTGTTATCATCATCTTGTGTAAGTAAAGCACTTAACGAGTGGCTCATCACTTTAATATAAATTAAGAATGGCTTACTTGACTTCGGTGCCACAAGAACGGGAGGATTCGCCAAATATACTTTGATATCCTCGAATGCCTTTTGACAAGCGTCATCCAAGATGAAGGATACACCTTTCTTGGTGAGTTTAAAAATGGCTGACATTTCCCATATAGGTTTGAGATTAATCGACGTATATAGGCCAGCCGCCCCTGCAATCCTCGGAGTTCCTTGAGATTTCTTGGGGGTTGCAACTCATGTATTGCTTTTACTTTGTCAAGGTCAATGCGGGTACCTAAAGTGACGACAAATCCTAGAAACTTACCGCTGTACATTCCTAGGAAAGACTTGGTGGGATTCATTTTTAATTGGTGAGTTCGCATGAGGTCAAACATTCTCCTTAGATCTTTGATATGATCGTCTTTGTTATGACTTTTCACAACCAAGTCATCGACATAGCACTCGATAGTTTTTCGGAGGTGTTCTTGAAAAATCTTAGACATTGCCCGTTGATAAGTAGCGCCTACGTTCTTTAACCCAAAAGGCATAACTATATAGCAGAAAACGCCGAGGGGTGTCCTGAATGTAGTATGTTTTTCGTCGTTCGGGTACATCTTGATTTGATTGTAACCCAAAAACTCATCCATAAAGGACATTCTCTCAAATCCACACGTGTTATCAATAATAACATCTGTGATGGGGAGGGGGAAATCATCTTTCGGGCACGCATTATTCAAGTCTCTGAAGTTGATGCATATCCTTATTTTTCCATTTTTCTTAAGGACCAGAACGATATTTGTGAGCCAATCCGGATGTTGTTCTTCCCGGATAAAACCAGAGTCGATTAATTTTTTGACTTCTTCTTCAATCGCTTCCATGATTTGTGGAATTGTCTTTGTTGTTGTTTGACAGGTTTTGCATCTGATTTGATGTTAAGACAGTGGGCTGCCACGTTCGGATCAAGCCCTAGCATATCTTCATAATTCTAGGCAAAAACATCTATGAATTCTCTGATGAGGGAAATCAACTCCTCTTTTTCATCCGGTGGAAGACTATCACTTACGAGTATTGGTTTTGGATTCGCTTCATCACCCATATTCACCTGGACCACTTTATTTTCGGTAGGAGGTTCTCTTTGTTCGAATCGGTCTCCATATTGAATATTTAGATAATGAATCCATGGGTGCTCCCAAGTTGGCAATTGATCATCTTCTTGAATCATAGAAGGATCGACCGTGGTCATACTCGACATCAGGCCTTTGAGTACTTCTCCCAGGCTGACATCTGAATCCCAATTAGAAGAGTCGGATGAATATCCATCTTGATTCGCTAAGTGGTCGATGACTTGCCAGCAACATTCATTATCAGAAGCATAGCCCAGACCTCTTTTATAGCCATAATAATTATTGGGCTTTCCTTTTGGTACATAGGCCATACGAGGTGGAACTCGTGGGCCTCGACCAAAACAAAGACCTTCTTCGAGCGCAAAATTGTATCCCCATTTTTTCATGAAATCACGCGCTTGTTGACTATATCTGGATAAATGAAGGCCAGATCTCTTATCATCTTTATCTTCGTTTGAAAAGGGATACGATGGCGGAGATACTTCCCCTTTACCGAAAACTAACTCCTTTTCACCCCCAGCTTTAGCAGGAATGACAAAGGTTGTTCCAAACGAGTCCTGGAAGCACTTTTTCGTGAAGCAAGATGACTGAAGCGGCATGTGTATATCGGGATTATCGTACAATCCCTGCATTACGTTAGCCAAACACGGTGAGTACTCTAAATTGTTATTTATTACTTCTTCGACAAGTTACCAATTACAACTACCATCTGATGATTCACCATCGTCAAGACCGATTACAAAGGGTACAATGTCATTCAGTACAAAACCGCCATTGTAATCCAGCCTGGCTTCGGTGTCAGCTTCTTCCCCACTATTCGTGCCTTGGGCCGATGATTCAGTATCGGATTCAACACCGTAAAGGAGGGAATCGGCAAAGTTGTTTTCCAATCCCTTAAACGGTTGCTTATCCACGACCACCGTCTTGATTTTATTATTGGTGTCTATATATTTTAGATACTGATGAAGAGTAGAGGGAACTATAAGATTACCATGGATCCATAGTCGACCCAATAGTAAATTATAGAAAGTTTCCGCATCGATTACGTAGCACGTAATTTCGGACTTTAAATCCCCAAGTTGGCATTTTATCCGAATTTTACCCGAAGGTCTGGATCCACTGGTATTGAACCCGTATATAACGGTACCTGTGGAAGACAGTTTGCTTGCTGGGATTCCGAGGTTGTACATCAAGCAGAGTGGCATGATGCTAACAGCGGAACCCGGATCAACTTGGACCCGGTTAACAACACTGGAATCAACATATCCGGTGAAGTATAGAGGCCTATCGTGCTTTGAATTCTTCACCTGCATGTCATCCTTAGTGAACGTAATATAAGGGAATTGTTTGGCTGATAAATTGCAAAGCTGAACTGATGATTCTGTTCCTTCGAGGACTGGCCTGACTTGAGTAAGGAATGTGTCAGAGTCAGCTAAAGCTTCTCGCAAGGCTTCTCTAGTATAATTGGAGAGGCGCAATAACTCATATAAAGTTATTCTTGCTGGGATGTTAGCTAGCTGAGCTATAACATCAAAGCGGTAAGGAGTATTTGAACTTCCCGGTTTATCTCTCCCAATCGGACGATTGAACCAAGACTGCTTCGGGTTCTGAGCCTCCTGAGGTTGAGGCTCTTTCTCTTTTTGCTTATCAGCCGATTTTTGTTGGGATTTTCCAGCTGGTGCAGGGGGAGTCGTGACCACCCCCAGTTCGGCTAACGTTTTGGCATTTGCGTTAGAGGTTTCGGGATATTTATAATGATATTCATTCCCACCCCTGATGACAAGAGCCTCTCGTTCATCTTCAGAGAGTGATAAGATGGTGATACCTTCATCATCTTTTTCAGGAATTGCTGTGGTAGGACAGCAGGTCTTGCCTTTACTTTTGGACTTCTTTTTAGATAAGGATCCTGCCCATTGCTCATCTTCGAGCAAGTCCGGGTGGACCCATAGAATTTCACCGCTAGGAGTTATGTGCTGTACAAGTCCTTTCTGACGTTGTCCATAAGGATCATCGTTGACGGTATTCACTTGTACTTTAAATATGGGCTCGGGCTGAAACCATGCCAGAAGGATGTTTGGGTGGAAAATTGATTTCATTGATGAGTCCATTACAGCTTCAAACACCTACAATAAACTCAAACAAAGAAAATAGCCTTTTTATAAGACTTTAAATCAAAAGTTACAATTTTCTCTCAAACTACACACAATAGAAGTTTATCGCCTATTGCTTGTGCGGGATCGTTGCCAGTGCCGGGGTTTATCCGTGGACCGCCTACGGATCAGATCCGGTGAGCAGAAGTTTGAATAATTAATGCTTTCGCTTCACGAAGGAAGTGATTGCAGTAGCGGCGATTTTGACTAAGCAAAATCACGGCTCTTCTTGGGATTTAAGACTAAGCTTAAATCCGGAGGATGGTGGAATGAGTCTCAGATCTCTCGAACCCTTACTTTGTTGAAGAACTCCACCAAGATCTGCTAACTCTCTGAAATTCGTGTTCCAATCTCTAATTTGACAGCACCTTGTCCTCTTGATCTCCAGATCCTTCAAAAATGAACACCTGAGCCTCTATTTATAGGCTTGGTTGGTGGTTTTCTTGGATCAAAATGAGGGATTCCCTCTATCTTCAGTTAGGAACTGTCTAACAGCAATATCAGAGCAGTTGGAACCATAAATCCCGAAAGAATCCATGAAAGAACCGAAAAAACTGATTCTGGCCGTTTCACCGAAGTGGTTCGGCCTTGGCCAAACCACCAAATGGTGGTTTGACATTGGCCGAACCACCATTTGGTGGTTTGACACTGGCTGAGCCACCATTTGGTGGTTTGAACTTGGCCGAACCACCATTTGGTGGTTTAACACTGGCCGAGCCACCATTTGGTGGTTTGACTCTGGCCGAACCACCATTTGGTGGTTTGATATTGGCCAAGCCACCATTTGGTGGTTTGACATTGATTAAACCATCATTTGGTGGTTTGACATTGATCGGGCCACTTGGTGAATCCTCTCGTTTTGAATGCTGACGTTCATCGCTTCCTCTTTGTCTCGAGCTGTATACGGGGGCTTATAGGCATTTTTAGACGCCTACAGATACCCCCTCCAAAGTGTTTCAGCCTCATTCCTTTATAGAAGAGTTTGAAATACTTTGGACATGATAGGCCTACACCTTCAGTCGGTATTAAAGGACCTATAACCAATTTCGGTTCTTGACTTCTTCACATTTTAGTCTGTTCAGTGTTTTATCGAACAGTTGAAAATTTTCCGGTGCTGTGTTTATCGTCTGACCGTTGCAGAAGTCTCGAATCGGAATTGGTGAGTTGATTTTGGCTCATCTCGCTGAGTTGACTTTTGGATTAATTATCTGTATCGCAACGCGTTGACCGGCGTTGACCTAGGGTTACGCGTTGATCTAGCGTTGACCTTAGGGTTTCGAATCGATCGGCGTTGACTCTCATCGCAACGCGTTGACCGGCGTTGACCTAGGACTACGCGTTGATTCGGCGTTGACCTTAGGGTTTCGAATCAACCAGTGTTGACTCTCATCGCAACGTGTTGACCGGCGTTGACCTAGGGCTACGCGTTGATCCGGCGTTAACCTTAGGGTTTCGAATCAACCTGAGGAGGACCAGTTTATACTCGTGTACTCCTGGGAGTTTTGGGAATTAGTTTAGCCTCGTATACCCGTCGGAGGTTGACGGGTTATCCTTAAGAATATTATACATAATATTTTCCAGGAACTTCCCGTCAATTGTGAGAAATAGTTTAGACTCGTATTCTCATTGGAGTATAAATACGGGCGTCAAATACATCGAGAAACACTTGTAATTGGTTCAAAATGCATATGAATTATTCCCGGACCCTTCCACACGCGCGAACCCACATTTCGCGGTTCACACACATGCGAATCACCAAACTGGGATTGGCCCGGTCCGGTTCAAATTGATTTGAATTGGTTTGAATTGAATTAAAGTTCGGTCCGGTTTAGACCGGTCCGGTTCAGACCGGTTTAGCCCCCTTTTAAAAATCCTTTTTTTTTCTCCTCTCTTCCTTGTTCGGTTCCAGCAAGAAGTCTGCCCCCTCCTTTTCATTTTTTCGGTTTTGATCTCTCCTCCCTCCTCAAGAGCTCCAAACCTCTAAGAACTTCCCCACACCAAGGACTCCAAACAAGATCCAAGTCTCCCTCCCATAAAGCCTCAAAAGGAACCCGAAATCTTCATTTCCCCACAAGCTAGGGTTTGGGATCTTCTTCTTCTTCAAGCTTCAAAACTTGGGTAAGTCTCTTTTCTTTCATGGCTTCAATTCCCTTGCTTTGATTCTAGTTAGTTTCTCATATTTTGATTCAATATTTGAAACCCTAGTTCTTGGATTTGGGCAAAAAAAAAAACCGAATTTTGATTTTTTTTTTTGTTGAGAGGTGGCCGAAAATTTGATCTGGGACTCCCTCACCTTTGATTTCACTACATTCTTAATTTCATGTATATACATATGGCCGAAATTGTGGAGGATGTTATTGTCAAATTGACCAAACTTTTAGGGGTTTTATATGCAAATTTGGGGTCAAAATTATGGGGGTTTATATGTGACAAAGTGGCTGAAATTTTTTGGGGTTATATGCAAACTTGGGGCTTGAGAAATTGGGGGGTGTATGTGCAAAGAATAGGATGAAATTTGGGGGGTGTATGTGCAAAAAGAGGGGCTGAAATTTGAAGGG
>BQKN01065591.1:419621-457900 GCA_022839385.1 Asparagus kiusianus | reverse complement strand
TTAGGGCGACCTCACCGGTATGGAGCCGTCATTCTCCTTTGTGGGCGTGGCCGCTTCATATCCGTGATTCGCCTGATCAAAACATGTTTATATTAACAAGCACCTTCTTTTCCTTTTTTTTTTGAAACCCATATGGGTGTATTATGCATGATATCCCCATTTTGTTCTCCTTAGTGAGGCAATCGGGAAGAGCCGCCATTCTCCTTCGTGGGTGTGGCCGCTTCATAGCCGTGTTTTGCTTGGTCACAACACGCCTAAATTATCTTGGGGCGATTTCATATTATATCACATCGCGCGAGGTAAGGTATGTTGTCGCGTTGTTATGCGATAGCATACTTTATCTTGTGCGCACGTGATACCGTTGAAATCGTCCCACTAATTACAGGATCGTGACTCTATCTCACCGCTTCATGAGATGAGTTCAACGACTGTTTTGATAACCAGAAAACATTATAATTACATTTTGTAAATGCATATTATTTGTTCTAGTTGAATTTCCTTCAAGGGCGATCAGCGCCAGTGCGGTGGAAGGTCGCTCCGGCGAGGCTTACGCTTCTGCCAACGACCCTATGCTCATTTCGGCCATCCCCCAGTTTGCTCCGAGTGCCTCTAAAGAACTCTCCCAACTAATACGCAAAGGGGATTGTCGTACCTTACGGCAATTGATTACCGACGTACCTCTGGTTGAAGATGTTAACTCCACTCATCCCCTGAAGAAGCCAGAGTATCTCTTTGGCGATTCTGTTGAGGACCCAATCATTATACCCCTCAAGGCTGAGCAGTGGTTACATAAAGATGAAGCGGGTTTCTTATATATCCCTCATATTCCTCGTCATCGCCCATTGATTGAGCTACGACGACAGGCTGTTAAACGAGAGATGTCGTGGGATCTGACGGAAGAGCGTGAACATGTCCATTGTGGATACATCACTCATCACTCCACCCCTAGTTCGAGTAATAGAAACCGTATCACCGGATTACATCCTGGTGTATTGGGGCTGAATGACCCGCCACGAGGCGAGCTATTCACGGTTTCTAATACTTTGAAGAATCGCCTCGCGAGGTTGGGGAGAGAAATGCCTGCCAATAATCACAGATGTTATGGTTGGGTCCATTCTTCAGATAAATTTTTGTGGTCTCGCCTAACCAATTATGTCCTCGCCCGGTGGGGTGAAGAGCTAAAGGCTAGCGGACTATATGGGGCCGTTCGTGCCACTATGTACGGGCTAACACCCAGCGTTCCTCATTTCCTTGCGTTGATGGAGTTTTACAACCCTGATACGAATACATTTCTGACGAAGCGTGGGGAATTAGGATTAGCCCTTCATGAAATGCATAAGGTTTCGGATCTGCCGATGGGAAACATGATATACCAAGAATACTTTCCTTCGAATCGGGAGTTACGTCAATTGAAGTCGGCTACCCCGGATCGTTACGACACTTTGCGGGATCTCACATGCCATTACTACACCGCTTTGGCAGGTGTTGACCCAGTATTGAAGAGGACCAAACCGCAAATCAGCTTAAAAAGATTTGCAAATTATTTGTTCAGAAATCTAGAAAGCAACTCTGGTGAAGCGATTTGCGAGTTGAGACCACTGACTTCGGCAGAGATTAATGAATTAATTAAGAAGTTTGACGCGCATTCCTATACCACTGCTGGTATAGAGGATGATTTTCCTGCTGGGACCAAGTTTCACACATTCTTATGGCATACTATGAAGCCTATCCAACCGATGACTCTGTTGGCTGGTTATCTTACCATTTGGTTGAAGAAATGCGTAGTCCCATATCATCCTACGGATATTCTGCCTGTGGAGGTACTTTACCCCGCTGTTCAGTTGGCTCATAGGAAGAGTCTTTCTCTCCTCCTGGCAATGATCGCCGACATCCACCGTGGTCTTCGCCAACTGGTTAGTACTTTTACTCAGGAAGGAAGTAAGCCAAGTGCTGTAATCCAAACGGCCAAGGTGGATCTGCCCTACACTTACCTGATGGCGTGGTTTGCTCTTCACCGTCCCAACATGATAGATGCACCCAAGATTGCGGATCAATCCGTCCCTTTGCTGCAACTGATAGAAGATTGCAAATGGAAAGGACGGGGGTTCTCGGATATACGTAAACGATTGCAAGAACATAAATGCTGGGTCTTCTCGACATGTTTCCCTTGATTTTTGGGCCGTTATGGTGATTCATTGGTTGACATGGAGAAACCTGGTACTGGTCGGACTTGTCTTGACGCGGTGTGCTTTGACTGGCTAGTGAACATTAGGCCAGGTTATGTGGTTTTTCGAGTAAAGAACTACTGCTACATAGAACCGTATTTACCATGCAGATTCGCACAACAACTTGGGTATGATCAGATATATGTTGGGAATCCAAGCTCAGGGCTTCGGACTCGCGGTGGCCTAGTAGATGGTGCCCGAGCATGGTTGTGGAATGTTACGGGTTGCACTGGAGCCAGGTTTAGTCTTCCTGTTGCTGAACGCCAACTTGAACTTACCTTCTTATATTGCCGTTGGTTATTAGTGGCCAATGAGTCCGTCGCGGTGAAGCCAATCGCCGAGTTGACAGCCGAGGCAGCAGCTCGGATTGCTACCCAAATGGTTTATGAGGCCGAGTACCGGAAGAGGAAAGGCAAAGAACTCGTCGGTCCCTCTACAGATAAAGAACAAGAGGATGATCCCTTCTTTTTTGAAGAAGAATGTTCAGATGTAGATGTTGTCAGCGGTAAGGCTAAAGCAGCAGACCCTGATGAAGAGGAACTCGATACAGGTTTGTCAGAGTCCTTCTTCGCAGAGCTATTAGATCTGGCAGTCGCCGATCAAATTCGCCGACTCAAGACCCGAAAAAGGTGGAAAGCTTTACCCACTTATCCTCACAAAATGTTTGTTGAAATTCCAGGTTTAGGCTTTGAAGAAGGAAAGGAAGTGAAAGGTCGTCGCCTTAGTCGCACTAATTCTCGGACCGTGGCTCGAATTGATCCCTCAATTGAACCATGTGTTGAATCCATACCGAGTAGACCCGCAGATCCTGACGAGGTGCAGCCTTGCAAACGTCAGAAGATGACTTCGAGGCGACGTATCACTTCGTCGGTTCCTAACGCAGAACCACTCAGTAACATGCCCATTGTTGGGGGAGGTAATATTCTGACTCTTGTCATCTTTCCAAACTTTTCTTCTACCAAACTTTAGATTCAACGGATTTTCTATCCCAGAAGGTCACGATGAAGACTCAACGAGATACAATTCTCCTTCTCCCGACTTAGACTTCTTTGGGGGGTCATGCCTCGCGCCACCAACAGATGAGGCCGTGAATCAGGATCTAACAGGTATCGAAATAGATACGACACCCGAAGCTGGTGAAGGTACTGTTGTGGGATCTGATTCGCCCATGGTGGTTACTAACCCAGGTACATCTATTATCAGTAGTACGACTTTTAGATGGCAATCTCGGGTATTAAACGATTCAGAGCTCGTCTCTCCTCTAATTGCTTATATGCTTCTGACTCTTTTAGAAAAGTTACAAGAGGCGATCATTAACGTTGGGGTTGAAGAGCGAGTTGTCATTATTGAAGGTGAATTTAATTCTCTCTTATTGCCGATTTTCGTTTTTTCCATGTCTTAACACTTAGAATTTTCTTCAGATGTTTCAATGGAAGGCTTGAATGATACAGACACCTTTCATCATGTAACCGATGTACCCCGGTCTGATCCCATACAGAATCCTTCGGGTTCGGAGGATAGGCTACTTGATGAAATGCTGTTAGAGCAAACTCGTCGAGATGCCACCGAACCAATCACTGAAGCTGTTGGACCGATTATTGAAGCTGATTCTTCTATGGGTATGGATTTTGTCCTTTTATGAAAATTATTCTCTTGTCGGTTTTACTTTAATCCTTAAAGGAGTCGTGGTTGTAGGACCAGTCGTTAAGACTGATGCGGCTACTATTGTTGGAATATCTGACGATCCTGAGGTCTTGATTTCTTACTTTTGGCAGGAACTATCATGGAAACTCATCCGTCTGTGGCCCTAACTAAGCATTCGATCTTGGCAGCCAAGGGGACTACTACAGCTGCCGAGATTAACCATGTCGAGCAGGTCGTGGGACCAACTGATGGGGTTGGTACGTCCACTACTGCTACCTCAGCGACAGTCTTAAAAGTTCAAGAGTTCGCAGTGGCAGAACCAAGTGCGGGACATTCTCTTGGAGAGACATCATTTGATTTTGGTAAATTTTTCTTTGATAATGATTCAGAGCTTCGATTAAGGTTTCAAAAGTATCTATATCCTCTTTTCTTTGTAGGGCCTTCTTCTCGGCTTCACGATATGGTCAGGACTCTGTTATCGGATGATGGCCCTGATAAAGTCCTTCTTCGCTTGGAGATTACTTCATTTTTCTCATTTGTGAATGGCATGCTCGATAAGCTTATCAACAAAGGATTTTCTCTCGGCCTCTTCAAATCTTACCTTGATAACCAAGTGACTTTTATAAGAAATCAAGGATACTCAGATCTGACAGATGCTATTATTGCGGACTTAGACCGTCTCGAGCGTGAATTTCAAAGGTTGAAGGAATTCCAGGCTGCCGGTGCTCCTTCATATGTAGCCGCTCAGTTAGAGACCCGGCTGCAGACCTGGCGAGCGGCTCAAATATCTGCTAATCTCAAGATTCGAGAGCAAGAGAGTCGTATTCAGCAAGCGGAGGCCGTTCTCAATGATAAGTTGACAGCCCTTCGCGAAATCGACTCTTCTCTCGCATCAGGTGCTGCCACAATAAAACAACTCGAATCGGAACTTAAGGCGGCCAAAGATGCCCAAGCTGTCCTGGAGATGACAAAGGCTCATACAGAGGGTACTGTAAATACAACATCCAAACAGCTCGAACTTTTCAAAAAGAAGTTAGCCGAGATGAAGACAGAGGCTGCACGGATATTGGTTGCTGATGAGGAATCCATGAAGACTACGTTGCGGGGTGAGCTCGAACAAGCCTATGCGGAAGAGCTGTCGAAGTTAGAGCGACAAGTCCTTAACCATAAGCTTCATGTGGATTGATTATGACTCTTGTACCTGCAAACTTGATTTTAATGAATAGAAGACATTTTTTGTTGCATTATATTTCTTTTATTATGATATCTTACTCCGTCTAGAATAATTAATCATAATACTCGTAGGATTTTTGGCAAACCCCCAGCCATCAACGGGTTTGATATGCCTTTACCGATTACCGTTTGAATCGGGCTAGCATGTGAATTTTTAAAATCCGTCTCACATGTGACGTTGTGCTAAAAGAATTACTCCTCTTAGACTTAGTGCTATGATTTTGAATACATAGACTTTACCATTTCTTATGGGAAAAGGCACCCAGCAACGCGCATTAGGCGATGACTTATCCCTTCTTAGGATTCGGGATAAAATTCCCCAGAATTAAACTCTGGTGTCTTTTTTTTTTAATCGGTAAAAGACTAAACCGGCAATGTGTGTTAGACATAGACTTTAGGATTTTTGGCAAACCCCCAGCCTTCAACGGGTTTGATGTGCCTTTACCGATCACCGTTTGAATCGGGCTAGCATGTGAATTCTAAAACCCGTCTCACATATAACGTTGCGCTAAAAGAATTGCTTCTCTTAGACTTGATGCTATGACTTTGAATGCATAGACTTCACTATTTCTTATGGAAAAAGGCACACAGCAACGCGTATTAGGCGTTGGCTTATCCCTACTTAGGATTCGGGATAAACTTCCCCAGAATTAAAATCTGGTGTCTTTTTCAATCGGCGAAAGACTAAACCGGCAACGCGTGTTAGGCGTAGGCTTATCTCTATTTAGGAGTCGAGACAGAGTTCCCCGCACATAGAATGTGCGGATTTGAGGTTGAAAATCGTGTCTTTTCTCAGGGTAAAGACGAACCGGAAGATGGAAGAGGAAGAATTTTATATTCTATCTCCCAGCACCGAAGAGGAAGAATTTTATATTCTATCTTCAGTAGAAAAGGAAAACTCGAGGTGGGATCTCCACCCCCAGAATCCGGAAAGATGAGACTAAGAGTGGGATCTCCACTCCGAGAATCGGAACGATTCAAGTAACCCTAACTTTCATAGGATTGGTTGCTTGAATCAAAAGAGTTCTTCATTTATTGAAGGGAAATTCCAATTTTGACCCTAACTTTTGTAGGTTTGGCTGAAAAAGGAAAAGATGAAAGATTTTTGTTTATCGAAAGAGATAATTCAAACTTAGTCCTAACTAAACGCAAGTTTGACTAAGTAGAGTTGGAGACAATCCTAACTTTTACAGGTTTGATTGCTCAATTTGAAAGTGGACCTCTCGTTCATGGAGGGAATCGAGAGGGGAATTTGACTTTGGTCCTAACTTTTATAGGTTTGACCTGAAAGCAAAGGGGAGTGGAATACAAGTAGTAGTAGAAATACTGATTTGTATTAGCCACTCGATGGAGGATTTTGATGTTAAGTGATCAGGACTTAACATTTCGAGCTTTGAAAATTGCCATGAATTGGCGGATAGAAATTTCAGTGGACCCACCGTCAGTTGATTTGATCAGTGGGGGATTTTGTGAGGAAACGCTAACCTGTCAAAAGATTGAATTTCGTCTCACAGAGAACTCATGAGAGTCAGAGGATGTGATAATAATAAAAGGAAACATTCTGGCATTTTAGAGCTTAAATGTAAATCTTCTAGTTATCACGTTTACAGTGATTGGGTTATCCCTAAGAATATCAGATGTGAAATTCTTCTGGGAACTTCCCGATACATTGGTTATCCTGAAGGTACTAAGGATAGTATTTTTTCAGAAATTTGCCATTTATTGGCATCATAAGCCGGTCACCATCCTTAGTAACTAGGCGATATGCACCATTCGAGTAGACCGTCTCTACAATGAATGGTCCTTCCCATTTGGGTTCAAATTTACCCTTCTTCTTAGAGTTAAGGATCATAGGCCGTCTTTCAGTTAAGACCAAATCTTCTTCTTTAAAACTCCGTTGTCGAACCTTCTTGTCGAAAGCTCGAGAAATTCTGGCTTGGTAAAACTCAATATGTTGTTGAGCTTCTAGGCGCTTTTCATCGAGCATCTCGAGTTCTTCGAGACGTTTCTGATGTTGTTCTTCGGTTGTCATCTGTGTTGCGAGAGCGATTCGAAGAGACGGAATTTGTATTTCCAACGGGAGGACGGCTTCACACCCGTACACCAAGGAATATGGGGTCGCGCCAGTCGGTGTACGTACCGTAGTACGATAGGCCCATAGAGCCGCGCCAAGCTTGTCATCCCAATCTCGCTTATTATTTTTTACGAGTTTTGATAACAATTTTATGATCGTCTTATTGAAAGCTTCAGCCAATCCATTTGCTGTGGGATTATAAGCCGTCGATGAGACGTCCTGAATTTTGAACTTCTCGCAAAACCTAATGAAAGCGTTGCTGACAAATTGAGGACCGTTGTCATGTACGATTCGTCTTGGAACACCATGTCGGTAGATAATATGGTGTTTGATGAATGCAATGACATTACTGGTCTTAACTTCTCTGAGCGGAATGGCTTCGGCCCATTTGGAGAAATAGTCAGTAATTGCCAGGATAAATCGATCACCTTTGACCGAAGGGGGATTTATAGGACCGACAATATCCATTCCCCAAGTCTCGAACGGCCATGACGTTACTGAAGGATGCAGATGCTCTGGAGGTTGATGCATATAATTCGCATGTGTTTGACACGCATGACACTTTCGAGCATACGTGATTGCGTCACTCATCATGAAAGGCCAAAAATATCCCATTCTTCTGATGCGGTCATAAAGCTTGGGGTCAGGTTGGTGTGCGCCACACTCTCCTTCATGTGCCTCTCTAAGGACTTCTTCAGCTTCTTTAGTCGATAAGCAACATGCTAGCAGCCCATCGTACCCCCTGCGGTATAGCGTTCGATTCTCCGTGTTATAGTAGAATCTTGGTGCTCTTCTTCTGATTGAATCTCTTTCTTTCACGTCTTCTAGCAAGATTCCATGCAAGACGTAATCGATGATGGGGAAACGCCAATCTCGGGGTTCGAGTTCGGCCTGATTTGCGTGCACCTCTTGAACTTCTTCTTCTTTGTCATCTTCATCATAAAGCGGCACTAAGAGCTGGTGAGTTCTTACCGTAACAAACTGCTCCGTTCCGGGAGGCTGTGCCAGAGATACGGCTAAAGCCGCTAATGCATCTGCGTAGGTGTTCTGTAACCGCGGAACGTGTTCGATGAAAAATCCTTCGAATGATTCCGCTATTTCCACTGCCATCTTGTGATATGGTATTAAATCCTGACTTCGGACTTCATATTCCCCTTGGACTTGCTTAACTATCAGTTGAGAATCACCGAAAGCTTCAAGATACTCAACCCCCAGTTCTTTAGCGAAATTGAGTCCTATAATCAGTGCGTTATATTCGGCTACATTATTCGAGCATGGTTCAGTTAACGAGTAGGCTCGAGGCATCATATGTTTTCCCGGGGAGACTAGAACAACTCCAACTCCGGAGGAGACCTTAGAACATCCAGGAGCACCTGCCATATTAGCTGCTCGAGAAGCGCCATCAAAATACAAACTCCACACCTGTTGATGGGAAGTTACGTTGACTTCGTGGGTTTCATCAGGTAGGTCGTCATATATCTCGGCGGTATCCGTAGCCGGATTAGCTGCCAAGAGATCACAAATGGCCTGTCCTTTTACTGACTTCTGTTGTTTAAAATGTAAGTCGTATTGGGACAAGAGCAAAGCCCATTTTGCTAACCACCAATTCATGAAAGCTGGTTGTGTCATGAATACTCGGACTGGGTTAACTTTGGAGATAACATAAATAGTCTGTCCAACCAGATAATGCCGCATTTTCTGAATTGCGAACACCAAGGCGAGACATTCCCTTTCGATCATGGGATATCGGGATTCGGCACCTACCAAGGTCTGACTCAGGTAATATACTGCCTGTTCGTGACCGTTATAGTCATCTTGTGCGAGTAGTGCACTTAATGAGTGGCTCGTCGCCTTGACATAAATCAAGAACGGTTTGCCCGATTTCGGTGCAATGAGTACAAGAGGTTTCGAGAGATATTCTTTAATACTCTCGAACGCCTTTTGACAAGCATCGTCCCATATGAACGACACACCTTTCTTTGTGAGTTTGGAGAATGGTTGACATTTTCCTGAGAGGTTCGAGATGAACCGTCTGATATACGCCAATCGCCCTTGTAAACCTCTGAGTTCCTTAAGGTTTCTCGGAGGTTGCAACTCATTAATTGCCTTTACTTTATCGGGGTCGATGTGGATACCTTTAGTAGTGACTACGAATCCAAGGAATTTACCACTAGACATCCCGAGGAAAGATTTGGTAGGATTCATCTTCAATTGATGGGTCCGCATCAGATCGAACATGGTCTTTAAGTCTTTAATATGATCATTCTTATCACGACTTTTCACAACCAGATCATCTACGTAGCATTCGACAGTCTTTCGGAGATGCTCCTGAAAGATCTTCGACATGGCTCTCTGATATGTAGCACCTGCATTCTTTAAGCCGAAGGGCATAACCGTGTAGCAGAAAACGCCGAGGGGCGTTCTAAATGCGGTATGCTTTTCATCATCTGGATGCATCTTTATTTGATTATAACCAGAGAAACCATCCATGAAAGACATCCTCTCGAACCCACACGTATTGTCGATGATGACATCTGTGATGGGTAGGGGGAAATCGTCTTTTGGACAGGCAGCGTTGAGGTCTCTAAAGTCAATACAAACCCTGATTTTTCCGTTCTTCTTAAGGACTGGGACAATATTGGCGAGCCACTCGGGATGTTGCTCTTCCCTAACGAAGCCCGAGTCAATAAGCTTTTTAACTTCTGCCTCGATTGCCTCCATCATCTGCGGACGAAACCGTCTTTGTTGCTGTTTGATAGGTTTGACATCCGGCTTAATATTTAGACGATGCATTGCTATGTTTGGATCGAGTCCTGGCATGTCTTCATAGTTCCAGGCGAATACGTCAATGTATTCCCTGATAAGAGAGATTAACTCTTCTTTCTCTTCCGGCGGGAGGCTATCGCTAATGAACATTGGCTTCGGATTATCTTCGTTACCCATATTCACTTGGACCACTTGATCTTCGGTAGGAGGTTCTCTTTGTTCAAACCTATCGCCGTACTGCATGTTTAGGTGATGAACCCAAGGATCTTCCCAAGTTGGCATCTGATCGTCTTCCTCTATTGTCGCAGGATCGACCGTAGTCATGTTCGACATCAACTTTTTGAATATTTCTCCAAGACTAGTGTCGGAATCCCAAGCTGAAGAATCAGAAGAGTATCCGTTTTTAGCTTTGTTAGCAATTTGATCGATAACTTGCCAGCAACATTCGTCATCAGATGAGGAGACATAGCCTAAGCCTCTTCTGTGACGATAATAATCGTCGGGCTTTCCTTTTGGTACATAGGCCATTTGAGGTGGAACTCGCGGACCTCGACCAAAGCAAAGACCCTCTCCAAGCGTGAAGTCATATTCATACTTCTCCATGAGATCGCGCGCTTTTGCATCATATCTGAATAGATGAGGGGCAGGTTTATCATCATCGTCTTCCTCATCCAAGAAGTGGTTTGGTGACGGAGATTTCCTTCCTTTACCGTAGACGACTTCCTTTTCACCTACTGTCTTTGCAGGAATGACAAGCGTCGTTCCGAATGGATCCTGTACCTGTTTTTTAGTCATGCAAAATGATTGAAGTGGCATGTACAAGTCAGGGTTATCATACAATTCTTTAGTGATATTATCGAGACACGACGAGTACTCTAAATCTTCATTTATTGATATCTCTTCGGCAAGTTGCCAGTTACAACTACTTTCCGATGATTTATCATCGTCAAGATTGATTACAATGGGTACAATGTCATTAAGTACAAAACCACCATTATAATCAAACCCAGCTTCGGTATCAGCTTCATCCCCGCTGTCCGTTCCTTGGGCTGATGGTTCAGTATCGGATTCGGCGCCGTATAAAAGGGAATCGGTAAAGTAGTTCTCCAATCCCTTAAACGGTTGCTTATCCGCGACCACCGTCTTGACTTCATTATTAGTGTCCACGTATTTGAGACACTGATGAAGAGTCGACGGGACTATAAGATTACCGTGGATCCAAGGTCGACCCAACAGTAGGTTATAGGATGTTTCCGCGTCAATCACATAACAGGTAACTTCTGATTTTAAATCCCCGATCTGGCATTTGATCCGAATCTTTCCCAAGGGTCTGGACCCGCTGGTGTTGAATCCGTAGATCGTAGTGCCCGTGGAAGCTAGTTTACTTGCCGGTATTCCGAGATTATACATCAATCGGAGCGGCATGATGCTGACAGCGGAACCCGGATCGACTTGGATCCGGTTGACCACGCTGGAACCAATGTGCCCGGTGAAGTACAAAGGTCGATCGTGCTTTGAGTTCTTTGTCTGCATGTCTTCTTTGGTGAAAGAAATGCAGGGAAAATGGTGCGCCGCGAGATTGCAGTGTTGAACTGACGGCTCTGGTTCTTCAGAAGATGGCTTGATTCGAGTCAAGAAGGCTTCAGAGTCACTCAAGGCTTCTTGTAGTTCTTTCCTTGTGTCCTTTGAAAGGCGCAATATTTCGTATAGGGTTATCCTAGCCGGAATATTAGCCAACTGCGTCATAATGTCGAAGTGATGCGGAGTACTCGAGTTCCCCGGTTTGTCTTTTCCAATCGGTTGATTGAATCGAGACTGCTTCGGGTTCTGACCTTCTTGGTATAGAGGTTCTTTCCCCTTTTGTTTTTGTTGGGTTTTCTCTGCAACTACAGGTGTTGGAGGAGTTGCAACAATTCCCATCTCTGTCAATGTCTTGGAGGGAACGGTCTTGGTTACCCCCTGCTTAGCCAATTGCTCGGAAGCATCCGGATACTTAAAGTGATATTCATTTCCACTCCGGGTCGCCAAGACTTCTTGTTCATCTTCAGAAAGCGGGAAAGCCGGGATTCTTTCGTCATCTTCTCCTAGAATAGCATAGGCCCCGTAGCAAGTCTTCCCTTTTCCTTTTGATTTTCTTTTGGATGACGATCCGACCCATTGTTCATCTTCAATCAGGTCGGGGTGAACCCAGAGAATCTCGCCATTCGGGGCCGTGTGTGGCACAAGTCCCTTCTGACGTTGTCTGTAAGGATCATCGTTCACGGTGTTCATTGCAACTTTCACCACGGGTTCGGGCTGAAACCAGTTCAACGGGACAGATCCGAAGCTGATCGACACTGCATTTGCACCCACTTTCTTCTCCTTAGGCTGCTTCATAGTGATGACCCCCACATCAATCAAAGCCTGGATCTTATCTTTGAGAATGTAACACGACTTGGTAGGGTGGTGAACTGCTCTATGAAACGCGTAATACTTCGGGTCATTAACCCTTTTGGCGTCTTCCTGATCTTGGACTGGAGGCAACTTAATCTTGTTGTTCTCTATAAGGTATTTAAAAATACCGGGAACTTCATCTTCCTTGAACGAATAGATCTTTGGGAATTTCGGTTCCGAAGCCTTCTGTTTCTGAGGCTGTTGTTGCCATCGTGATTGCTGAGGCGCCTTCTGCTGCTGCTGTTGCGGTTGCGCTTCAAATGTTTGGTTCGCATCCACCGCATTCACTTGTGCTTTCCCTTTTCCTTTAGGAACAAAATTTTGTTGCGGGGCTGGTGCCGTCGTTTGACCTCTTTCGGCCTTTTTCCTCTTGAGGAAACGTTCGGCCCTTTCCCCTCGGACCTTCAAATCTTTCCAGGTCTTAGACGGTGCCATTCCCATGGCTTCGAGAATATCCAATGAAAGATTGTTGTGACAAGTCTCCAGGATAAAGTCCTCACTAATCGGATCCCTACAATTCATGGCTTTGTTCCGGAATCGTTTAATAAAATTCTCCACCAACTCTCCGTCCTTTTGCTTCTCATCAAATAATGTTCCGATCGAGACCTCAGTATCATCATCAAAGAAATTTGTGAGAAACATATCCTCCATGTCATCCCAACTGCTAATGCTCCCTGGCTTGAGACGACGATACCAATCGAAGGCTGCTCCGCGAAGAGTGCCGACGAATGACCGTACCATCAATGGTTCATTCCCGGAGATTATCCCCAAGTGAGACTTGAAGTATATTAAATGCTGAGTAAGGGAACCCTTTCCATCAAACGGCGTGAAGTTGATTAAGTTAAACTTTGCTGGATACGGGATTGACTCCCATTCTCTTGGGTATGGGCACGGTATTCCGGACCTTTTCACTTCCTGCGCATTCATCAGCGCATTGATTTTGCTCTCCAAATCTCTCATTTTCTTATCCTCACTCGTATCTGTCTTCGAGTGGTTTCGAGGAGAAGTAATGTGGTCTTCCTTTGTATTGTTATCATCCGAAGGGCCACCCCCATTATTGTTGTTGACGGGAGGAGTGTTCATGTTGGCATTATCCTCTACTTCCCGTTCATCTTCGCCTTGATTAGCATTATTGCGACGACTAGACTCCCCTTGATGGGTTATCAGTGCCGCTATTTGCTGGTCGTGCATTTCTCTCATCTGCTGCATGGCCATCTCCATTTCAAATTTGAAGTTCTCCTTCTGCTTAGCCAAAGCGTCCTCGAGTATCTTAGACACTTGCTCGGCGCTAATCATAAGCGATTCGTAGGGTTGCCCCGCACTAGATGCCGTGTCATCGGATGCTATGGCTGAGCAGGCATCTGAACCAGCATCTGACACTTCATCTTCTAAAGGAATTCCTTTCTGGATCCTTTGATAATCCTTCCGTCTACTGGTCCCTGTTCTCAATCGAGTCATACGTTGGGACACCGCGGTAAACTGATCCGGGCTAAAGCGTCGTGTTGACTTCCCTCTCCCGGTCATATTGACGGACACTTCTGGAAATTCATCATCTTGGTGGACGGGCTTCCTCTTGCGGAAACACCTTGGTTTGGTCTCGGACGCCCTGGTAGAGATCCTCTCAAACACCGAGACTCTTTTTGGGGCTTTAGAACAGCAGCATTCCGATAATACTGCTTTGATTATGTTGGCACACGGACAGTGAGGATCCGTGTCTCGAACACTTCTTTTCCAGGATTTATTCGCACCCCCAGCCCTATAGTACAACTCATCAGTTTGATAACTGGAGCAACCCATAGAGTGTTGGCACGCCTTCCCAGGTATAACATCATCATCATCAGACAGATGTGTTTTCCTCTGGGGATGCGACGCTTTGTTAGCATTTTCAGGAGTCGCATGTCCGAGGCGACGTTTCTGTGAATGCCGGCCCTCAACAGGTTCCTGGATTTCAACACGCAATCCAATGCGATCATCTGCGGGACTTTTCCTGTTATACTTTCTCCTCCACTGCCTAGGAGGACAACCTCCAGCCTGAAAATGTGCTCGAGATCCATTCAATAAGCCTGGGCGCTCCTTAACTGGCACTTTGCCTCGATCATCGTGTGAAGGGCCAAGGCGGTCTTTGATGGTCACCTTAAAATGGGACAAATCCACACTGTCGTGGATCTTCAGCGGAGGCGTGGAACTTGTCGGGACAGTAATAGAGGCCGCTGGAAACTTAGACGGGATTGCAGGAAGCGATTCAGCATTGAAGCGGACCGAACCAGTTCGAGTTTTGCTCAAACCACCATTTGGTGGTTTGACTTCAGCCGAGCCACCATTTGGTGGTTTGAACTTGGCCGAACCACCATTTGGTGGTTTGACTTCAGCCGAGCCACCATTTGGTGGTTTGAACTTGGCCGAACCATCATTTGGTGGTTTGAACTTGGCCGAGCCACCATTTGGTGGTTTGAACTTGGCCGAACCACCACTTGGTGGTTTGAACTTTTCGATGCCTTCGGGCACCGTTTGGGTTGTTCCTGATGTTGGTTTGGATTTTGGCCTCCAGATTCGGCGTGATCTTGGTGGCTTCTTGATCACCTCTTCTTGTTCCAACTTCTGCGCTTCTTGCATCAAAGCTCGCGCATGCGCGAGTAACGCGCGGCGCTTCTGGATCCTTTCTTCAAGAGTTGAACGCATCCTTTTGACGCGGATCCATTCATTCGTGGTTGTGTTGGAGGAGTTGTCTATCCGCTGTTGCGGCGCTTTGCGCCTCCTGGTCTTCAGATCCGCTTCATAGCGGATTCCATCAACCGGTTCAAACGCCTTGGCCAATTGGCGAGCGAGGCGTTGTCGCCGTCTCTGTCGCGCCCTCTTTGATAGAACGGGCACATCATCAGTAGTCAACCCTTCGTTCAAGGGGTTCAGATATGCATTTTCAGCCTCGCCGGATGTCGACGGGGCGTTGTGAGCCACGATTGCAGCGGTGGCGGGGAGATCTTCTCGGGTCTTCAAATCCGAAGACCAACGAACCTTCCTCGACTTGCGAGGAGAGGTGGATCTGGAAGGGGAGGATAAGTACTCTTCATACTTCTGCTGGTCGAACTCAAACTCGACCTCTTCTTCAACCGGGATGAGAATCCGAGGTTGCGACACATCGGCCTTTGCAGAAAGGCCGTCGGCTCCCACTGTGGTCGCCAGCGTGTTTGGGTGGAAAATTGATTTCATTGATGAGTCCATTACAGCTTCAAACACCTACAATAAACTCAAACAAAGAAAATAGCCTTTTTATAAGACTTTAAATCAAAAGTTACAATTTTCTCTCAAACTACACACAATAGAAGTTTATCGCTTATTGCTTGTGCGGGATCGTTGCCAGTGCCGGGGTTTATCCGTGGACCGCCTACGGATCAGATCCGGTGAGCAAAAGTTTGAATAATTAATGCTTTCGCTTCACGAAGGAAGTGATTGCAGTAGCGGCGATTTTGACTAAGCAAAATCACGGCTCTTCTCGGGATTTAAGACTAAGCTTAAATCCGGAGGATGGTGAAATGAGTCTCAGATCTCTCGAACCCTTACTTTGTTGAAGAACTCCGCCAAGATCTGCTAACTCTCTGAAATTCGTGTTCCAATCTCCAATTTGACAGCACCTCGTCCTCTTGATCTCCAGATCCTTCAAAAATGAACACCTGAGCCTCTATTTATAGGCTTGGTTGGTGGTTTTCTTGGATCAAAACGAGGGATTCCCTCTATCTTCAGTTAGGAACTGTCTAACAGCAATATCAGAGCAGTTGGAACCATAAATCCCGAAAGAATCCACGAAAGAACCGAAAAAACTGATTCTGGCCGTTTCACCGAAGTGGTTCGGCCTTGGCCAAACCACCAAATGGTGGTTTGACATTGGCCGAACCACCATTTGGTGGTTTGACACTGGCCGAGCCACCATTTGGTGGTTTAAACTTGGCCGAACCACCATTTGGTGGTTTGACACTGGCCGAGCCACCATTTGGTGGTTTGACTCTGGCCGAACCACCATTTGGTGGTTTGACATTGGCCAAGCCACCATTTGGTGGTTTGACATTGATCAAACCATCATTTGGTGGTTTGACATTGATCGGGCCACTTGGTGAATCCTCTCGTTTTGAATGCTGACGTTCATCGCTTCCTCTTTGTCTCGAGCTGTATACGGGGGCTTATAGGCATTTTTAGACGCCTACAAAGGACAGAGCCAAAGCTAACAGAAATCGCATTCGTGCCCACTCTCTTTTCTTTAGGCTGCTTTGGAGTGATGATTCCAACATCAATCAAGGCCTGAATCTTATCCTTGAGAGCGTAACATGTCTTCGTGGGATGATGGACTGTTCTGTGAAATGCACAATATCACGGATCTGTAACGTTCTTAGCTGCCTCATGATCAGTGATTGGAGGTAACTTAATTTTGTTGTTCCCTAGCAAATACTTGAAGATACCAGGGACCTCATCTTCCTTGAAGGAGTATTCCTTCGGGAATTTTGGTTCAGACGTTTTCTGTTGTCTTGGAGGCCGTTGTTGTCATTGAGGCGTTTGTTGCTTTGGCGCTTGTTGTTGCGTCTGCTGTTGGGGTTGTAATTCAAACGTCTGATTTGCATCTACTGCATTTGCCGGTCCCTTGCCTTTACCACAGGGGATAAAGTTTTATTTCTGGGTATTGTTTGCTAGTTGCCCCCTTTCAGCTTTCTTCCTTTTGAGGAATCGTTCAGCCTGTTCTCCTCGCACTTTCAACTCCTTCCATGTTTTAGATGGCGCTGTGCCCATAGCTTCTAACACGTCTAAGGAAAGGTTATTGTGGCATATTTGGAGGATGAATTCCTCCGTGACCAGATCTCGGCAGTTTATTACCTTGTTCCGGAAGCGCTTGACGAAGTTCTCAACAAGCTCTCCCTCTTTTTGTTTCTCTTCAAAGGGTGTTCCGATTGACACTTCAGTGTCATCGTCAAAGAAATTAGTGAGAAACATGCTTTCCATGTCATCCCAGATATTAATACTTCTCGGTTTAAGACGGCGGTACTAATCAAAGGTAGCTGCACGAAGGGTTCCTACGAACGATCATACCATGAGAGGTTCATTGCCAGAAATGATCCCTAGGTGGGAATTAAAATAAATCAAGTGTTGAGTAGGGGAACCCCTTCCATCGAACGGCATGAAGTTAATCAAATTGAACTTCGCTGGGTGATAATCACATTTTATTACAATTTTATACCCTGATTATCTATTTTATATAAATAAATATACCACTAATAATTGTTTTTATCTTTTAAATGCAGGTTAATAAAGAATAAATCTTAAACTCTAATCTCTCAACAAAAACCCGTTGATTAAATGAAGAAATGAAGCAAAGAAGCCCATTGAAAAATCAATTTCCAAATTATCCAAAAGTCCAAAAGAAAAATATCCAAGCCCAAAAGTCAAGCAAAGCCCAAAGTCCAAAGCCCAAAAGCAAACAACAAGGAATTCTGCGGACAGCAAAAGAAGAGAGGCAGGCATCGATGCCTGCATCGATGGGGGCATTGATGCCTGTATCGATGCCAGCATCGATACTCCTATCGATGCTGGTATCGATACACTGGGCAGTTAGTTACGAATCTAAGATTGAAATATGTTATTTTTGGATAAGATTTCAATCCAATGGTACTCATTCACTGATGTTTACTATAAATAGGGGTAGAGAGTGAGGGGTTAGAGGTGTGAAAAATTTTATAACTCCATTTTGAGAGGAGGGTCACTCTTAATTGAGAAGGCCTTCCAAAAATTATAACTTTTGTTACAATTAATAATAAATTTTTTTTTCTCCACTTTAAATCTTCTTCTCTTTGTTGGATGATGATGATGGAGATGAAGAAAAGTTTGAAGGTTTGCATTTCTTTTCTTTTTTATTTCTTTTTAGTAATTTCTTATTAGTTAGATTTACATTCATGCTTGTAGTGTAGATTTATTTTCTTGTCTTTTTAATTTCTTTTTGCACTTTAATTTGTAGAGTAGATTTAATTTCTTGCATTTAATTTTTATAGTTTAGATTTTAATTCTTTGTAGTTAGATTTATTTCTTGTTCATAGTTTAGATTTTTTTTTCTTCTTATTTTTGTAATTAGTTCTTTTCCTTCTTGCTTTTATTTCTTAAGATGTGAAATTAATTTTTGTTGGAATCCTAGAATTGTATGATGCTAGTCTAATTTTCTTTATATTATGCAAATTATTCTCTTACACTTAAAATATTCATGTTTACGATAATCAACTAGAAAACTAATTGGTAGAAGAAGAATTTGATAATCTATACTTATCTTAAATGGTTTGATAGGTTATGCTTATAAATTCTAGGATTACTATTTTATTATTGTTCTTATCATGAATAGTAATTTTTACTTAGATGATAATTTGAAAGGTTATACTTTCCTTAAATGGTTTGATAGTCTATGCTTAATAAATCTAAGTTGAATTATGATAAAAAGAGAATAGTTTGTATTTTATATTTGAGTTAGCTAGTGGATTAAATTCTAGATTTCTCATATCTTAAATTGAATCTTCTATCTTGACTTTCTTGAATTTTCTTTTCATTCTTGATTTTATTTCTTGATTTTATTCATTTTTTTTTCTTGCCTTTGATTTCATTTATTCTTTGATTCTTATTTCTTTTCTCTAAAATTCAATATATTGTCTCTTGCATATATTCACAACAATCACTCATCACAATCATACTTATTCTTTAATCCTATTTTGTCACGCACGCAACATAAGAAACTATTCTAATAATCTCTTAAAATCACCTTCCTCGTGGGATCGATAACTTTTATACTATAACTTGATCAATTGTGCACTTGCAATTTTGGTACATAATTATACCGCATCAAGTTTTTGGTGTCGTTGCCGGGGAATGGTGTTTAAATAGGATTTTATTATTTTGTTTCTTTAACTTGTGTGTTTTCTTGTGAAGGAACCGCTTGGAGCTTGAAAGTCTTGGATTGAAGATCAAGAACTTAGAAAATTACTTTCGGGTAAGTCCTCTTTCTAGTTTTTAATTCCACCCTTTTTAGTTAGCTTCACAATTAGGATTTAAAAAAACAAAAAGATTTTATTTTTGTTGACCATAATAAAAATCCACCTTTCACTTGAACATTAGCTAACAAGATAATAAATTCAAACAAGAGCTCTCTTCTCACATTTGATTGTTGTTGACCATAATTTAAAAAAAATTCTTTTTATCATCCTTTTTAGTCGCTTTTAATTTTTAGGGTTGCATTTCATATAGTATAGGAATTCACCAAAGTGATTGTAGTACTTGATTTGGCACACACTTAAAACATTCTTAAGGGCAAAACCCCAATTAAGATAAGGTAAGGGATTTCATCACCCTTTTCTTAGCCCACAAATCACTAATTCCTCACTTCACAAATCCAAGCCTTCTAAAACTCATTAGACATTGGTCTCTAAGGATTCGAGCTCAGTAAGGAATAAGAAATCCTTAAGTGAACCGGTTTAAGTTTTCTCAGATTAGTTGCTGTCTAAGGCAAGGTTTAGGGGTTGCGTAAAGTGCTCCACAAGGAAAGAGGTATTTAATTGATCATTGATCACCCTCTAGTACTATCCTTACCTGGCTAACTACCTGGTAAAACTTTAATCTTTTTACTGTAGAAGTTTTTTGTTAGGAGTTGGTCTAGTTGAGTTAGGCTAAACCCTAGAATTAGAGTGATTGAAAAATGATTGATTTGATTTGTTTTAGTTAGGATTTTTCTTTTTCTTTATCTTTTCATATAAAAAAACTATTTTCCTTTCTTTCCTTTAAAAAAAATTGTTTTGGTGTATGCAAACTTGAGTTCGGGATAATTCTCATCGTTTAATCCGTGTTGAACCAATCCAAGAAATGGCAAATCAACCTGTTCTTCAGGATATGTGTTACTCCACCAGAAATGCAATTCCATCTTGCATAAGACTCCCCGAAGTAAATGGAGCAAATTTCGAGCTTAGACCGTATTACATAAACATGCTTCCCAAATTCCTAGGTAATGAAACAGAAGATGCATATATTTTTATCTCGAAATTTGAGGAAGTGTGTATTATGATTAAAATGAGAGAATTAACCGAAGATGCAATTAAGCTCAGATCTATTCCATTTGCCCTAAAGCCCAAATTTCTAGGTAAGGTTTAGGGGTTGCGTAAAGCACTCCGTAAATAAAGAGGTACTTAATTAATCTTTGATCACCCTCTAGTACTATCCTTACCTGGCTAACTACCTGGTAAAACTTTAATCTTTTCACTGTAGAAGTTTTTGGTTAGGAGCTGGTCTAGTTGAGTTAGGCTAAACCCTAGAATTAGAGTGATTGAAAAGTGATTGATTTGATTTGTTTTAGTTAGGATTTTTCTTTTTGTTTATCTGTTCATATAAAAAAAACTATTTTTCTTTCTTTCCTTAAAAAAGCAAAAATTGTTTTGGTGTATGCAAACTTGGGTTCGGGATAATTCTCATCGTTTAATCCGTGTTGAACCAATCCAAGAAATGGCAAATCAACCCGTTCTTCAGGATATGTGTTACCCCACCAGAAATACAATTCCATCTTACATAAGACTCCCCGAAGTAAATGGAGCAAATTTCGAGCTTAGACCGGATTACATAAACATGCTTCCCAAATTCCTAGGTAATGAAACAGAAGATGCATATATTTTTATCTCGGAATTTGAGCAAGTGTGTATTATGATTAAAATGAGAGAATTAACCAAAGATGCAATTAAGCTCAGATTTATTCCATTTGCCCTTAAGGACAAAGCTAAAAAATGGCTGTACAGCTTACCGACAAATTCCATCTCAACTTGGGATGAATTTGTCACCATTTTTCTTAAGAAATTTTTCCCTATTCACAAAACGGTAAATCTTAGGAACATCATTCAAAACTTCAAAATTGTCCCAGGAGAGCCATTCTAGAAATATTTTGACCGATTTAAAGATCTTTTAATCCAATGTCCTCATCATGGTCTAGAAAAATGGTGATTGTGCCAAGTCATATATGAAGGATTAGACTATTCTTTAAAAACATCTTTAGAATCGATGTGTCAGGGAGATTTTATGAGGAAAAACGCAGATGAAGCCTGGGAATTTCTAGAGAGTCTATTCGAAAAAACAATGCAGTAGGAACACTGTGATGACAGGGTTTCATCAGTTCCCCAATTTAAGTCTAGTGGTCTTTCTCTGGAGTCAAACATTGATTCTGAAGCAAAGATGGCAACAATCCTGCGGAGGTTAGAAGCCTTAGAAGTTAAGAAACAAGCTCCAGCTCAAATCAATCATGTTTCTGCCCCGGGATATCATAACTGTCAGTCTTCTACCCATGTTTCAGAGGAATGCCCTCTCCTAGGAAACAACCATGCTTTAGAACAGATGAACGCTACATTCCTGCGTCCTAGAAATGATCCATTTTCTCCAACCTACAATCCAGGTTGGAGAAATCATCCCAACTTTGCTTGGAACCAAGGAAATTCTCATAGAAACTAAAACTTCATTCCCGCGTCAAACCAACAATTCCCTAGGGGAAACACTGTCCCATTCAACGCACCAAACAATTTTTAACAAGCTAACCCAGTTTTTCCAACCCAACATCCTCATCCTCACCAGCCTACAAACCCTTCAAATTCTGATCATGACAAACGTTTAAGTGTCTTAGAAAAGTGTTTAGAAGCTATGATCAAAGCTTCTACACAAACGACCAACATGTTAGCCCAGTCATCCACCACTCTAAATTCCTTCATGCAAACCATCGGCCAAGTGCTCAACTCGAACACTCAAGCCATAGCCCTGTTAGAAACCCAACTTGGGCAACAAACCACTGCCGTGAGTGAGAGAGAGAAAGGAAATTCCCAAGTCAACCTGTTGCAAACAATAAAGACAATGGATCCAGTTCATCCCATCCAACTCATGTGAATGCCATTCACACACTACGATCAGGCAAACAAATAGACAACCAAGTTAGAATGTCACCGGATCAAACCCCTTCTCCCATCCAACACACTCCTTCTGACGAAGCAATTCCTTCCGATGACCAAAATACTGAACTTGAGATTGAGCCTGGTCTAGATAGGTATAGGCCCGTTGCCCCCTTTCCAGATAGACTCAAACCTAGGAAAAACTCCCTGCAGGTTGAGAAAATGCTAGAAACGTTTAAACAGGTCAAGATCAACATCCCTCTCCTAGATGCAATCAAACAAATCCCTTCTTATGCAAAGTTCTTGAAGGACTTATGCACTAAGAAAAGAACCACCAATGTCCCCAAGAAAGTCTTCTTAGCTGCCAACCTCAGTGAATTTTTTTCAAAACCCATGCCGTTGAAATACAGGGACCCTGGTTGTCCCACAATTCCATGCGTCATAGGTAACACTCACATTGATAAGGCACTTCTAGACTTGGGAGCTAGCGTTAACCTCCTTCCTTATTCAGTCTATCAACAGCTAGGTGTAGGAGAACTTAAACCGACAAGATGCACTCTACAGTTAGCTGATAGATCTGTAAAAATTCCCATAGGAGAGGTAGAGAATGTTCTGATCAAAGTTGGAGAGTTCATTTTTCCTATTGATTTTATTGTCTTAGAAACGCAGCCCGTTTCCAATCTCAAAAGTCAAATCCCCGTCATTCTAGTGTAATGACCGTGAATTTGAATACTAGTTAAAATAATTTTTTAGTATTTTAAAATATTTAATTATTATTTATAAACGAGTATTTGTATTTTTTTCCATTTTCTACAATTTTCTATGATTTAAAAATCTGATTATATATTTATTTAAATGATTTTAATATTTATAAATTTATTTTGTGTGGTAAAAATTTCTGGAATTAATTTGTTGTGTTATCGGTACTATTATATGTTATTTTAAATAATATGTTGTATTATTAATATTATTACGTAATATTTCGTATAATACTTTGTATTATTAATTATGTATTATTTGTATAATTAGTTGTATTATTTCTATTGTTACATATTATCTGTCGTATTAGTATAACTAGTACGTTTTACTGTGTATATAATTGTCCCATAATTATTTGATTTTAAATGTAAGTAAATATATTTTAATTATTAATTATTTCTGTTTAATTGTACAATATGAGTATATTTCGACTATTTCGTATCAACCGTTGTATTAGCACAACATGTACGTTTTTATTTGTAGATAATTATTCCGTAATTATTTTGATTTTTAACCATCAGTAATTATTTGTTTTAATTAATTTTGTTTAATTCCCTAAACCCTAATTATATAAATACATCTATATATAACCCTCCATTTACTATTCATCATCCCCGCCGCTTCACCATCTTTCTCTCCCTCTTCTTCCTGTTCACGAGCCGCCGCCAACCCCTCTCTCGACCCCATCTCCGACCCCCGTTCGGCCGCACAACCTTACCGCCACTGCCATCAACCGCCTTCTCCTCCTCTCACTTCCCCGCCTCTCCTCTCTACCGTTGCTGCTCGCTTCCAGCAACCCGACGCAGACCCCAGCAACAGCCGCCAGCCTCCAACCACCGCAACCCTCCACCTGCATCGCCAGCTCGCCCTCTCAGCGCCTCCACCGCCGGCAACGCCGCCCAGCCTCCCCGGTCGACCTCCCCTTCGACCACCACCCGCCCCCACGAACCCCAGATCCGCGCTGCCTTGAACTGCCCTAGCCGCCGCCTCTGGCCATCCGCCGCTCCTCCTTCACGTCAGCCCTGACCAGCCCAAGCCGCTGCTGTGATCTCCTCTTCCCTCGCCTCCCCTCACCCCACGCCATCCTCCGTTCGTCACCGAGCCAAACATCGCCGTCGAGATCCTGCCGACCAGCTGCCCGACGCCGACCAAGTTCGCCGCAGCCCCGTCGCCACAGCCCCTCGTCAGAGCTCTTCCCGAGGCTGTTCCCACCGTGTCGGATCCGACCCGCACCGCCGACGTCGATTCGTTCGACAAAAAAACCCTAGGCAAGATCCTGCTTGCTCAGAACTAATTTTCTATTTATTATGAATTATCTGCAATTTTAGATCTGTTAATATTTATCTGCGTGGGTTTGATGAATAATATTGAATGGATAGTAATTATGGGATAAATAGTATTCTCAGGACAAATATAATAAATTAAAGAATTTATTTTAAATAACAAAATTATTATAATATTTTTAGAATTTATGTTGCGGAAGGAAATTATTTTAGAATGATAAATGTTTTTTAAAGAAGTTATTTTGGAAAAGGATTATTTTTGTATTATGACTATGTGGTTGATAGTTGTAGAATACGATATTTCATGTACTTTGACACCGACATGTTAACACTTTTATTTATACTCACTCATGTCATATATGCACACCTGATTCATCGCTAGCTTACATAGTCATGTTCATCATATGATTTGCATAAAATTAGTTGTATTTATTTATTATTTCTTATTTTGTTGATAACCGTTAGTAGTTTATGTTCTTAGTGGCCTAGCGTGTCATGTATAAGACCTAGATACCTGTGATTTGTTAACTTAGAAAAGCGAGAAGAGTTGAGATGGGGAATTCTTGGTTCAGGTGATCGGATGAGATTATTGATGTATTTTCCAGGCTCGCGCCAGCGCCTTATGTCGGCCTGGGGTAGGTCTGAGGTATCGTGATATGTGATTGTTGATTATTTTTCAGGCTCGCGCTAGCGCCTTGTGTCGGCCTGGGGTGGGTCGAGGTGTAGTGATATCGAGATTATTGATTATTTTCCAGGCTCGTGCTAGTGCCTTGTGTCGGCCTGGGGTGGGTCTGAGGAGCAGTGATATTGCGATTGTTGATTATTTGAGATGAGTGATGGGATGGTTAGTTACATGACCTCGATTCTTGGCTAAGTATGATTCTTGTGAGATATAGGGCGGTTGTACTTCTTTTCATACATAGATCGAGATTAATATTTAATTATCTATAATTTGAGACATATGGTATATACATGAGGGTTTCCTTGTTTGGATTATTTCGCTCGACGTACTGCGTCTCTTGTTGTAAATTTTTAAATATTAATTCCATCTATTGTATGTTGCTTGGATGGTTTCTGATCGCTACCTGCATGATCTTGTTACTTGGTTAATTCTTGGATTCATCTGATTATTAGTATTCCAGTTGCACGCCTCTATTGTTATTACTATCATCACATGCTCTATTTCTATTTCTGTTATCGCATTAACTACGCATATATTATCAATACTGTTATTGTATTTGTTTCTGCCTTGGGGGATCTTGCCGTTTATTATACACGCTAACGTACTCCTATTTTCTGGGTGTACGTCAGATTTAGGAGACAGACAGCCTCAGTTCAAAATCGTACAGAAGCCAGATGATTCTTAGCAGGGGTGTCGTGCAGAAGGAGTAGAAGAACCAGCTGAAGCGTAGTAGTTTTCTTCTGTAGTAGCTGATGAACACTAGAACTCTTTTACAGTATTTCTTTAGTTGATGATAGATTTAGTTATTTTATTCCCTTTTATTATGGACTATGTATTTCCTATTTCCTAGTTGGTCTCTTTTGTAATAAAGGTATGTTGGACCCATATTTTATGTCTGGGATGATTTATTGTTGATGATATGTCTATTCCTTATTCTGAGTTGTCTTTATATTCTTAATATTGTGATCGGGGACTTGTGACTTCGCATCATATTTATTTCTAGATGCTTAGCGTATTGGATTGAGAAGAAAAAGAAAAAGAAAAAAAATAATAGTGTATATTTCTTCTCAATCTAATATGTCGCGGGCTTGTTCACATTCCGATTCCCGGGTATTTTGGGAAGCGGTGCGTGCCATCTAGGAAGACCGTTCTTAGCCACCTCAAATGCTTTGATAAATTGTAGAACCGGTTAGATGAAACTATCTTTTGGGAATATGACTGTTGACCTCAATATCTTCAACCTAGGAAGGCAGCCTAGTGATCCATCTGATGAACCCATGGAAGTGAATTTTATTCGAAGAATATCCAGTGAACAACAAGAGGGAGAGTGTGAGTCTGATTCAAATGCATCTGATTTAATGATTGAAGAGCTTTCTGATGACGAACTAGAGATAGAACCGCTGGTCAATCATGTTTTTGCTGTTGGCTGGCAACGAGAACCGTTAGAGATAGAACCCTGAGTCCAGCTTCGCCCATCTGTGGAGGAACCCCCTAAGTTAGAGCTTAAACCTCTACCTAAAAATTTAGAGTATGCCTACTTAGGGGAGAACGAATCTTTACCAGTTATCATCTCTTCTGATTTGACTAACGGTCAAAAGGAAGCTCTCTTAGATGTTTTAAGAGAGAATAGGGAAGCCATTGGATGGACCATGGCTGATATCAAAGGGATTAGTCCAACCATTATTCAACACCAAATCCATTTGATAGATGACGCCAAACCTACTAGAGATCCTCAACGTAGGTTAAACCCAGTGATGAAAGAAGCCGTTAGGAAAGACATTCTGAAATGTCTCGATCATGGGATTATTTATCCCATTTCTAATAGTTCATGGGTGAGTCCAGTCTAAGTTGTTCCAAAAAAATCTGGGATCACCGTGATCCAAAATGAGGCTAATGAGCTGATTCCCACTCGAATCCAAACTGGATGGCGAGTCTGTATTGACTACAGAAAACTCAACTTAGCCACCCGGAAAGATCACTTCCCTCTTCCTGTCATTGACCAAATGTTAGAGCGTTTAGCAGGACACGAGTTCTACTGTTTCCTGGATGGATATTCAGGTTACAATCAAATCCCTATCGCTCCTGAAGATCAGGAGAAAACCACCTTCACTTGCCTGTATGGAACATTCGCATACCGACGCATGCCCTTTGGACTTGTGTAACGCAACGGCCATATTCCAACGTTGCATGATCAGCATTTTTTCCGACATGGTAGAGCGATTTCTCAAAATTTTCATGGACGACTTTTCCATTTTTGGTGACACGTTTTCCTAATGTTTGCATCATCTTAAACTGGTCCTAGAACGGTGTAGGGAGAAAAATCTGACTCAATTAGGAGAAATATCATTTCATGGTCAAACAAGGCATTGTCTTAGGACATGTAGTATCCAATAGGGGAATCGAAGTGGACAAAGCTAAGGTAGATCTCATTTCCAATCTCCCTCCTCCCAAAACAATCAAAGATGTCAGATTGTTTCTTGGTCATGCTGGTTTTTACCGATGTTTCATCAAGGATTTTAGCAAAATTGCTAGACCCTTGACCAATCTCTTAGCTAAGGATACATCATTTGTCTTCTCTCCCGACTGCCTTAAAGGTTTTGAATATCTGAAAAAGGAGCTAACCACAGCTCCTATCATTCATGCGCTGGATTGGACCTTACCCTTCGAATTGATGTGTGATGCATCTGATTCTGCGATTGGTGCTGTTTTAGGACAACGGTTTGATGGAAAACCGCGTGTGATCTACTATGCCAGTAGGACTCTGAATGATGCCCAGCAAAATTACTCTGTCACAAAAAAAGAGTTTTTAGCTGTAGTCTTTGCCTTAGAAAAATTTAGGTCCTACCTCATCGGTTCCTTAACCAAAATTTTCACAGATCATGCCGCACTAAAGTATCTTTTGACCAAAAAGGATGCTAAAGCACGGCTCATTAGATGGATTCTCCTTCTTCAAGAGTTTGACATCCAAATTCTTAACAGAAGGGGAACAGAGAACCCCGTAGCAGATCACCTCTCTCGACTCCCAAATGCACCAACATCAACCGTTCCGATCAATGAGCATTTCCGTGATGAACAACTCCTACAAATCCAATCTGTCCCATGGTTCTCTGACATTGTGAACTACATAGTTATGAACCAGATCCCTTCTCATTGGTCCAAACAGGATAGACCCCGTTTTCTCTCCCAAGTAAAATACTTTTACTGGGATGATCCATATCTGTTCAAATACTATCCTGATCAGATCTTTAGGAGGTGTGTTCCCACTGAAGAAACTAGGAGTGTTCTGTCCTTTTGTCATGAGCAAGCCTGTGGGGGCCACTTTGGCCTGAGAAAAACAGCTGAAAAAGTTCTCCAATCTGGGCTGTATTGGCCCACTCTCTTCAAGGATTCATTCGAGTTTTGCAAAACCTATAACCGCTGTTAGCTTTTAGGAAAGGTCACTAGCAGAAATATGATGCCCTTACAACCCATCTTATCCGTTGAACTTTTTGATCTGTGGGGTATCGATTTCATGGGACCATTTCTAAATTCCTTTGGAAATGTTTACATTCTAGTAACCGTTGAATACATGTCAAAATGGGTTGAGGTGGTAGCTTGCAAAACTAATGACAACAAGGTCGTTGTCAAGTTTTTAAAGGGAACATTTTTGCCCGGTTTGGAGTATCCCGATCGATCGTCAGTGATAACGGTACACATTTCTGTAATCGTTCTTTTGAAGCTTTGATGAGGAAATATTCAATCACACACAAATTGTCAACTCCTTATCACCTGCAAACCAATGGACAAGTAGAGGTCACAAACAGGCAGATCAAACAAATCTTAGAAAAAACAGTTAATCATAACAGAAAAGATTGGTCTGTAAAATTATGTGATGGTCTTTGGGCATATAGAACAGCTTTTAAGGCTAATTTAGGGATGTCACCATACAGACTGGTATTCGGGAAAGCCTGTAACCAACCAGTGGAGTTAGAACATCGAGCAATGTGGGTAATAAAACAGTTGAATTTTGACTCAGACTCGGCAGGTAGGAACAGATTGCTCCAAATAAATGAGTTGGAAGAAATTAGAAATGATGCATACATAAACTCAAAAATTTACAAAGAGAAAACCAAAAATTTTCATGATAAATCAATTTTACGAAAAAATTTCTCTCCAGGACAGAAAGTTTTATTGTACAATTCAAAATTGTATTTCCTGGAAAATTAAGATCAAGATGGACAGGTCCATTTTTTGTCAAACAAGTTTTTCCGCATGGGGCTGTCGAGATAGAAAATCCTGAAAATGGTAACATTTTTAAAACAAATGGTCAACGTCTGAAACCATTTTTAGAATTTTCTATGCTCGAAGAGGAAGATGTGTTGGTTCTTCATGAACCTCATTATCTGTAAAAAAAACATATATATATATATATATATATATATATATATATATATATATACATATTTCCTCATTTTGCTTTTCATATAATATATATATATATATTTCTAATATTGAATAAAAAAAAGAAAAAAAACATATATATACATAATTCCTTATTTTGTTTAAAAAAGAATTTGAATAAGTAACATAGGCCCAACAGAAAAAAAGAAAAGAAAAAAAAATAAGTGCTGGCCCAAAAATCAGGCCCAAAAGAAAAAGAAAAAAATAAAGAAACCGTGTTTGGGCCGGCTGGCCCAAACACCATGGTTCTGGGCATCGATGCCCAGAACCTGCTGCTTTAAAACCGCAGCCCCCAACCCGATTTTTCTTTCCCCTCTTCACTTCAACAACCCCTAACCCGATTTTTTCCCCTTCTCAAACCCTAATCCCCCCACACAAGTTCAAGATCACAAGGAGGAAATTTCTTCACTATTTTTGGCCTTCTTCCACCTCCACTCATCTACCCAAGGTATTTATTCTAACTTGATCTTGTAATTTTTGTTTTATGAATACATGGATGATTTGGTGATTGAATCATAAGTAGTTATGAATGATTATCATATTTTGTGTTGATTCATGCTCAATGTAGTAAATTTAGGGTTTAACTTGGGGATTTACCAAAATTTGGGGATTTTGTCCAAAAAAATCTAAAAATTGGGGGGGGGGGGGTTGAAAATCCGAAAATTTCTTGGGGGTTTGAACTTAGAACTCAATTGAGGATATCTTGTACAAAAATCTGAAAAAAAATTTGGGTATTTTGTGCAAAACCAAAAAATTTTGGGGTGTTTCATGCAAACCTAAAAATTCTTAGGGTTTTTATGCAAAAAAGCATAATTTTGAAACTTCAATTGGGTACGTGATTTCAAAAAAGGGGTGTTTTATGCAAATCTGAAAAAATTAGGGGGGTTTTTGTAAAAATTTAGGGTGTTTTGTGCAAACAATTCAAAAAAATTACAAATCATTTTTAAGGTTTAGCTTATAATTGTAATATCAACATGTGTATTTTACCGATCAAGTTATCAAAATTTTAACATTTTTGTTCTAAAAGAACAATTTTGAGGAAATTTATTGTCAAAACAAAATTCTGATAATTTGAAATTAACTCATGTTGATCAATTTGTAGCTAAATTTTTGTCAAATAATAATAATAATAATAACAATAATAATAATATTACTAATAACATAAAATACAAATATATATATATATATATATATATATATATATATATATATATATATATGACTCTTTTTTATTATTAAAATGTTTTTTTGTGTTTTTTTATTTTCTTTTTCTGTAGATGCCCCCCAGAAAGAAATCCCGAGAAAGTTCATCATCTTCTGATCCATCTGATACCGATATAGATAGACCCACTATTTTAGCTAGAATTGTGGGTCTTAACATTCATTTTGAGAGAGGATTTCAGATGAGTGCATTACATACATATCATTCCACAGTCACCATGTCAACTGCGGTAGGTCTTAGTAGCCTGATGACTAAACCCTTAGAAAAAGCTAACATTTCATTAGTGCATGAGTTCTATTCTGGATGGGAGATTGATCCAGATAAAGAATATTCAGCTTTTTCTATCGTGAGGGGTGTTAGGGTTATTTTCGATCTTTCCACTATTCGTGCTACTATTGACCTTGCAGAACCACCCACTGATGTACCAGATTACTTCCATTTAGCCTCCACTTTACAGCCTGGTACACCAGAATACAATAACATGTCTGTAACCTTGTGTGGGAGGATTTTTACATCTAGTTTCGGTTCAGGAAATCTCAAACCAGAATATAGATTACTTAATCTTTTCCTGAACTTTGATTTGAAACCCACATCTGCATACTCTGTCATTACCCCCACACGATATTCTCCTTCTCTTTTGGATAGCCACTGGTCAGCGATTTGATATAGCGAGGATTATATTTGTATGGATGCGCTCATCAGTGGAGAATGTGTTAGATTGGGTCAGGACACAGTCTGCATCACGTACTCAGCTCATTTACCCCTATTTCATCACTAGACTCTGCCATAGATTTCACGTTCCAGTATTAACAGAGGATAGATTAGAAGCAGGGAAGGGGTTACTAAATGATCAGACTGTGAGGAGGAGCATTTCCGGGCGAGATCAGTCTGGTAGAGAGCCTCCTCAGCACCAGCCAGCTATACATGACCCCACTCGAGAGGAGATGGATAGGATGGGGAGCCGCACGGACAGGATGGAGATTCGCATGGACAGGATGCAGAGTCAGATGCACAGGATACAGCGGCAGATACACGAGATGCATGGTCAGCTGAGCTACTCCACCGAGACCATGGCATATTTGGCGAGAGGATGGCAGAGAGCACATGGAGATATAGATGGACCTCCACCTGAGCTTCATAGTTTTATCACACCATTTCAGCCAGATAATTTTCCAAGAGAAGATGAGGCAGGACCGATTTCAGTAGCTGCCGCTGATGATGTGGATGACGATATATCAGGAGATGAGCAGTGAGGGATGTTCTTTTTATTTTATTTTATTTTATTTTTTACCCAGCCTTTGATTTTTATTTCGACATGTACTTATTAAACTACGATATTCTGGATATTATTTGCCTTGAGGACACTGCAAAGTCTGGGTATGGGGGTGTAAGCTAGTTAGCATTTGTTTATATTTTGCTAGTTAGTATCTTTTTAGTAATTTTTTATTTTTATTTTTATTTTTTCTTTCCTTCTTTCTTTCAACATTTATCTTTTGAAAAAAAAATATTGTCACTTGCCAAATTAATAGAGTTAAGTAATAATTGATCTAATTGATAGATTTTAAATTTTCTAATTCCTAGTTAGTGACATATTCAAGTTCACCTTTTATGATAACTCCAAATAAAATTCTTAAGAAATGATTTTTCAAGTAGTATACTTTACTTAAGTCTTACCTTAGATTTTTAATTAAAAATAATGAAATTTTTGCATGCTTAACTTAGAGTTGAATTTTTTTTTTTAAGTTATCTTGATTTACACATTTTTTCCAGATTATATATACTTACACATATATATTAAAAAAATAACCTTATAAAAGAAGAGTGCGAAAAATGGGTACAAAAAAAAACTCTTAAATTTAAGGTGATTCTATCTTATAAAGCCTAAGTTGATTGAGTAATTAAGCCCAAGGAGTATTTCTATATTTAATGACCTAAGCCCAATTGGATTGGGATTCATTGACCCAAAACTCGTTAAATGGTCACTTAGAAAGCCCGTTAAAATAGAAAACAATCACCAAGAATTAAAGAGTGAAAAAAAATATACGTATAACACTAACCATTTTTACTATATATTGTTGTTTTGTATATATGGTCATGAAAAACAATTTTTGATCAAGAAACTTGAAGGTTATTTAAAACAAAGAGTTAGCATGTTCTTTTTAAAAATTTTGAATTAAATCTCTAAGATTTGACTTGGTATTGTATTGCTATAATGAAAAAGATTTTCTAGGGGATTTACATTGGAGTTATATATAAAAAGGTTTTCTTGATTATTAACTAGCTTCAATTAGAATGTCTAAATATATCAAGGAAAATCTTTTATTTACTGACTTATTTAACTTGGCAAGTTGACTGAAATTTGTGGCTATATTCACTACAAACCCTCACAAGACTACAACTCGTCCACTAGGATAACCTAGGGGTTTAAAGGCTTGTTGTATACGCTAAATACAACCGTGATTCCTATGAAAGTGAGTTAGAATTTTCTTTTTATTTTCTTTGCTAGAGGACTAGCAAAAGTTTAGGTATGTGGGTATTTGATAATCACATTTATTACAATTTTATACCCTCATTAACTATTTTATATGAATAAATATACCACTAATAATTATTTTTATCTTTTAATTACAGGTTAATAAAGAATAAATCTCAAACTCCAATCTCTCAACAAAAACCCGTTGATTAAATAAAAAATAAAGCAAAGAAGCCCATTGGAAAATCAATTTCCAAATTATCCAAAAGTCCAAAAGAAGAAAAATATCCAAGCCCAAAAGTCAAGCAAAGCCCAAAGTTCAAAGCCCAAAAGCAAACAACAAGGAATTCTGCGGACAGCAAAAGAAGAGAGGCATGCATCGATGCCTGCATCGATGGGGGCATCGATGCCAGCATCGATACCCCTATGGATGCTGGTATCGATACACTGGGCAGTTAGTTACGAATCTAATGCTGAAATTTGTTGTTTTTGGATAAGATTTTAATCCAATGGCTCTCATTCACTGATGTTTACTATAAATAGGGGTAGAGAGTGAGGGGTTAGAGGTGTAAAAAATTTTGTAACTCTATTTTGAGAGGAGGGCTACTCTTAATTGAGAAGGCCTTCCAAAAATTATAACTTTGGTTGCAATTAATAATAAAAAATTTTCTCCACTTCAAATCTTCTTCTCTTTGTTGGATGATGATGATGGAGATGAAGAAAAGTTTGAAGGTTTGCATATCTTTTCTCTTTTATTTCTTTTTAGTAATTTCTTTATTATTACTTATTAGTTAGATTTACATTCATGCTTGTAGTGTAGATTTATTTTCTTGTCTTTTTTATTTCTTTTTGCACTTTAATTTGTAGAGTAGATTTAATTTCTTGCATTTAATTTTTATAGTTTAGATTTTAATTCTTTGTAGTTAGATTTATTTCTTGTTCATAGTTTAGATTTTTCTTTTCTTCTTATTTTTGTAAATAGTTATTTTCCTTCTTGCTTTTATTTCTTAAGATGTGAAATTAATTTTTGTAGGAATCCTATAATTGTATGATGCTAGTCTAATTTCCTTTATATTATACAAATTATTCTCTTACACTTAAAATATTCATGTTTAGGATAATCAACTAGAAAACTAATTGGTAGAAGAAGAATTTGATAATCTATACTTATCTTAAATGGTTTAATAGGTTATGCTTATGAATTCTAGGATTACTATTTTGTTATTTTTCTTATCATGAATAGTAATTTTTACTTAGATGATAATTTGATAGTTTATACTTTCCTTAAATGGTTTGATAGTCTATGCTTAATAAATCTAAGTTGAATTATGATAAAAAGAGAATAGTTTGTATTTTATATTTGAGTTAGCTAGTGGATTAAATTCTAGATTTCTCATATCTTAAATTGAATCTTCTATCTTGAATTTCTTGAATTTTATTTTAATTCTTGATTTTATTTCTTGATTTTATTCATTTTTTCTTGCCTTTGATTTCATGTATTCTTTGATTCTTATTTCTTTTCTCTAAAATTCAATTTATTGTCTCTTGCATATATTCACAACAATCACTCATCACAATCACACTTATTCTTTAATCCTATTTTGTCACGCACACAACATAAGAACCTATTCTAATAATCTCTTAAAATCACATTCCTCGTGGGATCGATAACTTTTATACTATAACTTGATCAATTGTGCACTTGCAATTTTGGTACATAATTATGCCGCATCAAGTTTTTGGCGCCGTTGCCAGGGAATGGTGTTTAAATAGGATTTTATTATTTTGGTTCTTTAACTTGTGTGTTTTCTTGTGAAGGAACCGCTTGGAGGTTGAAAGTTATGGATTGAAGATCAAGAACTTAGAAAATTACTTTCGGGTAAGTCCTCTTTCTAGTTTTCAATTTCACCCTTTTTAGTTAGCTTCACAATTAGAGACAATTAGGATTTAAAAAAACAAAAACATTTTATTTTTGTTGACAATAATAAAAATTCACCTTTCACTTGAACATTAGCTAACAAGATAATAAATTCAAACAAGAGCTCTCTTCTCACATTTGATTGTTGTTGACCATAATTAAAAAAAATATTCTTTTTAACAACCTTTTTAGTCGCTTTTAATTTCTAGGGTTGCATTTCATATAGTGTAGGAATTCACCAAAGTGATTGTAGCACTTGATTTGGCACACACGTAAAACATTCTTAAAGGCAAAACTCCCAATCGAGATAAGGTAAGGGATTTTATCGCCCTTTCGTTAGCCCACAAATCACTAATTCCTCACTTCACAAATCCAAGCATTCTAAAACTCATTAGACGTTGGTCTCTAAGGATTCGAGCTCAATAAGGAACAAGAAATCCTCAAGTGAACCGGTTTAAGTTTTCTCAGATTAGTTGGTGTCTAAGGCAAGGTTTAGGAGTTGCGTAAAGCGCTCTGCAAGGAAAGAGGTACTTAATTGATCTTTGATCACCCTCTAGTACTATCCTTACCTGGCTAACTACCTGGTAAAACTTTAATCTTTTCACTGTAGAAGTTTTTGGTTAGGAGCTGGTCTAGTTGAGTTAGGCTAAACCCTAGAATTAGAGTGATTGAAAAGTGATTGATTTGATTTGTTTTAGTTAGGATTTTTCTTTTTCTTTATCTTTTCATATAAAAAAACTATTTTTCTTTCTTTCCTTAAAAAAAACAAAAATTGTTTTGGTGTATGCAAACTTGGGTTCGGGATAATTCTCATCGTTTAATCTGTGTTGAACCAATCCAAGAAATGGCAAATCAACCCGTTCTTCAGGATATGTGTTACCCTACCAGAAATACAATTCCATCTTGCATAAGACTCCCCGAAGTAAATGGAGCAAATTTCAAGCTTAGACCGCATTACATAAACATGCTTCCCAAATTCCTAGGTAATGAAACAGAAGATGCATATATTTTTATCTCGGAATTTGAGGAAGTGTGTATTATGATTAAAATGAGAGAATTAACCGAAGATGAAATTAAGCTCAGATTTATTCCATTTGCCCTTAAGGACAAAGCTAAAAAATGGTTGTACAGCTTACCGACAAATTCCATCTCAACTTGGGATGAATTTGTCACCATTTTTCTTAAGAAATTTTTCCCTATTCACAAAACGGTAAAGCTTAGGAACAGCATTCAAAACTTCAAAATTGTCCCGGGAGAGCCATTCTGGAAATATTTTGACTGATTTAAAGATCTTTTAATCCAATGTCCTCATCATGGTCTGGAAAAATAGCGATTGTGCCAAGTCATATATGAAGGATTGGACTATTCTTCAAAAACATCTTTAGAATCGATGTGTCAGGGAGATTTTATGAGGAAAAACGCAGATGAAGCCTAAGAATTCCTAGAGAGTCTATCCGAAAAAACAATGCAATGGGAACACTGTGATGATAGGGTTTCATCAGTTCCCCAATCTAAGTCTAGTGGTCTTTCTCTGGAGTCAAACATTGCTTCTGAAGCAAACATGACAACAATCCTGCAGAGGTTAGAAGCCTTAGAAGTTAAGGAACAAGCTCCAGCTCAAATCAATCATGTTTCTACCCCTGGATGTCATAACTGTCAGTCTTCTACCCATGTTTCAAAGGAATACCCTCTCCTAGGAAACAACCATGCTTTAGAACAGATGAACGTTGGATTTCAGCGCCCTAGAAATGATCCATTTTCTCCAACCTACAATCCAGGTTGGAGAAATCATCCTAACTTTGCTTGGAACCAAGGAAATTCTCATAGAAACTAAAACTTCATTCCCGCGTCAAACCAACAATTCCCTAGGGGAAACACTGTCCCATTCAATGCACCAAATAATTTTTAACAAGCTAACCCAGTTTTTCCAACCCAACATCCTCATCCTCACCATCCTACAAACCCTTCAAATTCTAATCATGACAAACATTTAAGTGTCTTAGAAAAAGGTTTAGAAGCTATGATCAAAGCTTCTACACAAACGACCAACATGTTGACTCTGTGTGACGCCCCTGGGTTCACACAAGGCTGCAGTCCAAGGTAAAACCAAGAATGTCAAACCTACCATGCACCACACCATGCAACAACATGTTTTACCATCATAATTAACATCTATCTAGTAGAGTCAATAATAGATGTAGGTATAAAAGCAAGTAAAAGATAATACACGAAGGACAGATGAAATATTATTGATCAAATAGATGTCTCATCATCCAACAAATAGAAAATACATAGTCAATGTCTGAATAAATAAACTGGAGTACTCAACAAGTCTCAAATACAAATATCTGACAAAAGGAAAATAAGGCACACAGCCTTTATAACTTCTAGAACAATACTCTCAACTGTCTAACATAATCTATAGTGGAGCTCCAACATAAGTATAACTAAACAGCTGAACACTAAGGTGTGTCGCCATCAACCTGCGACTCTCCGGGCTCCTGGCTCGTTACCTGAAAGGGGGAGGGACAACGAGCGTCAAAGCGCTAGCGAGTAACATCACAACCAACCCCAAGGGAACAGGACTCGTTGTATATGAAAATACAGTTAACATTTAATAGATATAAAATCATTGATCTTTCTAAAGAGGGTTTTAGTATTTAGAAACTTATAACACGAGAATAGGTACGTTGAGCGAAATAATCCAAACAAGGAAACCCTTATGTATATACCTTGTATCTCGAATTGTAAACCCCTAACCACCAAACCCGAGGTTCTAGTACAGGAATAATATAAAAGAAATACAACCAATCAGAGAACGTAAGTGCAGTGCTATAACATAGCCTACATGAATATCATGTTATAGCTTACATGAGTGTCATATCAAAATCCACATAAGTATCATGTCATGGGCTTCCGTGAGGAAGTTATGTGCAGGGAACTATGTCTGATGTGGGAATCATATACTGTGGTTTCCAAACTCACGGGAACAAGTGGCAGATGTCCAACACGAGGACTGAAGTGGATTATAATCCAACATGAGGACTTCAATGGATTATAGTCCAATACGAGGACTATAAAATAGAGAAAATACAGCCAAGATACATAGTGAAATCTACATAAATCAATTCACACTCAAAACAGTGAGTATATCCCTAATTGGTACCTCCAGATTATCTGTCATACATGTATACGTAATAAGGC